>JASCZW010021534.1:0-10498 GCA_034211315.2 Aedes japonicus
GTGTTACGATAGCACACCAATGAGCTTAACAGAAAAGTGATTCTGTGCTGAATTTCTTCTGTAGGTTGCACAACGGGGACGAGATGACCAGTTAAATTGTCTGTTGGTTCTTTTGGTTTTTACAACATTAATCACACGCGGAACTGGATTAATAATAACGTGAAGTCCAATTGTATTCGTTTGCACTAACTTTCTATTTCTACTCATTTAACTTTAATTCACAATTTCACAAATTAGTTTTCGTTTAAATTTTTACTACGATGATTGCAGCTGATGATGACTGCGGGTGATGGTGACGGTAGGCGATGATGACGGCAGGCGTCGTGTTGACAAAGAAGTGAGCGAGATCGGTCGTCCGTCGGTTTTTTTAGATGGTGTCTCCATCTTATTTTGTTGCCGGAAGATTCACATCGCAATTTGCAGACGAGCGCCATGCTGATTAATGATTCTGTAGTTGGTGCTGACGAACGACGAAATCCACGTGTAGATGCCGTGACGGTACATTTCTTCGTATGCGAACATTGGGTAATTTAGTTTTAAATTGACTGTGCACAACCAGTCTGAAATTTGTTTGGGGCTTATTATGGCAAACCTTAAATTTCAGATTCTTCTTAAATTTTTCTGTTTTCAAAGTATTCAGCTTAAAAAAATATACAAGTTTTTTAGATACAACTTTGCTGAACGTCACTTTTCAAATAAAGGGTGTCCACAGTAAATTGCATCACTTACAATAAGCTGTAAAATTTCGCCCTTTGGGTTGATTTCAACGAAATTTTGGGTGAAATGATCTCAGTGTGTGTTGCGTGAGTTTCATTGTGAAATGTGTCGTAGTTTCGAAAATGGTGTCGAAGGAACATTTTGCACACGTACCTCGACAACAGACTTCTTTCGCACCGAGTTCAGAAAGCTCCAAACCGTAATGAAAAACAGAATAGGACAGCTGAAACACGTGTGCGTAAACTGTACATACAAATGTTGACGAAACCACACTGCTGCATCATGGACTTTTGTTTGATTGCTGGGAAATGAAAAGTCTTCAAAGTGAACAATCGGCTTATTGATGGATTGGTCATGATTAGCATTCACAAATAGCTCATACAGCAGATTTACTGGGGATCAGAATATTCAGGCTAATCTTCTGGGAGAAGGGATATATTTTACAGTGGCAGTTTTGTTAAGCTTTCTGGAAGAAATCAATTATATCTTGAAGAAAGATTCAATTTGTATTTCTCGGAAGTTCGAAAAATCTGTGATTCTTTTCAGGAATAGTATTTAAATATTATATTATTAAATATTGCTTATTCAACAGATTTCAGCCTATGCAATTCGCGGCATACACATGAATTGGTCAGAACTTACATAAGCTTCTAAAAACTGAACGAACTCTTGAACAAATATGTTCAGAACTACAGTGAACATCGGAATATCTATGAAGTTTGGGTGGACATGTAATGAACATGACAGAAGTTGATTAAACTGCTCAGAAGTTGAATAAATTATTGGAAATTTAAAGATAATCATGCAGTTTGCTTTCTCTCTCTCTCTCCCTCTCTCTTTTGAGTGTTGGAACTTCAGAGAAGTTCATTGAATTGCCGACAAATTCTCAATGTTTCACTAAACTTGGATCCAAAAAGTTTGCTGATCATCCATGGTGTAGAAACAACTTCCTGAAACTTACCGGAACTTTGAGAAGCAGATTTAACTAGAATATCACATATATTTTAATAATTTACTAGACATTGAAAAAAAAATTGAAATTTGGTCGATTTGCAAAACTTTTAATAAGTGGAATTTCTGTGAAATAGATGGCATTTCCAAGATTTTGTTAAACTTTAGAAGAACTTTAAAGAATTTCCAAGTGTGTGAAACGGCAAAAATTAAAAAAAAAAGATTAAACATCAATAAGTACTTTCACTTTTAACTATTTAAAAAAAAAACTTTTTTGAGCGTATTAGTAGAACGATTCTGATTAGGAAACTAGGAAAATTTAAAATTAACACTTCATAAAGTGATCAAATGATCAAATTGTTTCAATGTTTTTATTTTTTTATTTTTAAAAAGTGATCAAATGAAGTGTTAATTTTAAATTCTGCTAGTTTCCCAATCATTAATAAGTAGTTGATTTTTGTGTTCTCGTATTGATTGAAGTTGTAAGAAGTTTTAGTTATTCTTAAAACTTAATTCCCTGAGCATCTTGGATGTTCCTGACTATTGGACTTTCTACTTGGGAAATCCTGACTTCAAGGAGTCCTTAGCTTATGGAAAAATTCTTGGGAGGTTTCCTAAGCTTTTGAGAATGCTCAAAAAATCCTTAGAAATTTCCTGAATTTCTGGGACGTTCTCTGAAATTCTGGAAAATTTTCAAAACTTTTGGGAAGTTCTCTGAAATGCTTGGAAGGTTCCAGGACTTCTGAGAAACTTCCTGAATTTCTGGGAACTGCCCTGAGCATCTGGTTGATTGAGCTTTTGGGAAGTTCCCTTAACTTCTGCGAAGTTCTCTGAATTTCTGGGAAGTTCTCCGAACCTCTGAAATGTTCGCTGAGTTCCCTGTTCTTTGTGGGCGTTTCCTGATGTTCTGGAAAGTTTTCTGAATTTCTGGGAAGTATTCAGAACTTTAAGGAAATCCCTTGAACTGAAAAAAAACCTTAAGAGTTTCCTGAACTTCTGAGAAGTTTCCTATACTTCTGAGAAGTTTCATGATCACTGAAGAAGTTCTCTTGACCTCTAGAAAGATCCGCAAACTTTTGAAAAGCTTCATGAATTTCTGGATAGTTCTCTGAACTTGTTGGATGTTCTCTAATTTTCTGCAAAGTTACTTGAACTTTTGGGAAGTTACCTGATATTCTCGAAAGTTCCCTGAACATCTTGAGTAGTTCTATATCCTTCTGAGTCATACCCAAAAAATCTGATAGGTTCTGTAAACTTCTGGGAAGCTCCCTGAATTTCTCGAGAGTTGCATTAACTTCTAAAAAGAACTTTTGGTAAATTCCCAAAACTCATGTGGAGCTCTCTGCATTTATGGAAAATTCGATGAATTTCTGGGAAATACCCTGAATTTCAGCGAAGTTGCTGAACTCTTGGGATGAACCCTTAACTTCTGGGAAGTTCCTTAGATTTATGGAAGTTTCCCTGATTTTCTGGATTGTTCCCTAAACATCAAGGAGAATTGCAAAACTTCTGGAAGCAGCGGGCGGTAAGTCTTCAAGATGACTTTTCAAAATTTTCGCAAAGTGAGTAGGCTGATTGACTTCCCAATTCTCACATTTTCATCGAGAGAACTAGTTGAGAAAGCGGATGCTAACATCCGTAAGGCTTCAGTGCACTTTTGCAACGAGTTCAGGCCGAATTTTCCAGCTGCATCACAACTTAGTTGGAAAAAGTAATATGAATCTAAGTACATATCGCCAAATATCCAGGAACAGCTTCCTTGGCATGCGGTAACGGTAGTGTTGCCTGGTTGGGAAAAAATACGAGAAAAAATTAAGGACAGAAATTTTTTATCGATATGCCAAATTCTGGATCCATGGCCCCTATTAGAGCCTTTTCCACTAGGCATTTTTTTATTTTTTTAAAGTGAGAAAATTATCTTGATATCCTTTAGAGGGAAATATTTGCTCATCATCATGAGCATGAGTTCTATGAGTGCACCGTAATTTTGAAAGAAAGAAGCACATGAAGAGAAAGTGTTGATACTTCCGTTAGTGTACGGCAGTCTCTGATAAATTGTATAGAAGTAGTTGAAGTTGAGCGGAGGCTATTTGCTAGATAGTACTCGATCAAGCACACATTCTCTTACTACACTACCCAAATACTGGGTAGGCACTACTGTGCACTGCTAGAGCCTAATGGTGATGAGAGAATATCAATTATAATCATACACTGAAAATTAATTTTCGTTTATATTATAAAATCGAAGATAGGACTAGCAAATCTATTCGTTGTTTTCTGCGCAACTATACTTTTTAAGAAGCTACCTTCGTATTCAATGCCACACGTGCATTTTTTATTTTTATCTTTATTTAAGTGGCTTTCAGCCTCCTGGGCTGGTTCGCCAGCCACACGTGCATCTGTCACAAGCTCTAAGCATTTGTTGACAAAGAAAGAACATTATACATACATACAATTACTTAATTGTACATACATACAATTATACATACATACAATTTCTTAATTGTTTGAAAATGTAGGCAAAAAAGGGTGACATTTTTTTTTCTTGCTGTTTTCTATAATTAGCATTCGCTTAAACGGTACCTAAAAAACGATTACTAATGTGAGCCCCTCAACATTTCGCAGTACCCAAATGTTTACACGTATACACGCATGCGAAGCTTGCACATAGTAAAGGGCGAACACGAAATTATTGCGACATATTCAACAGGGTAAAAATCAACCAAATTTTGCACACTTTCTCATTGATGTGTATTGTTCACATGCTGTCAAACTCGAAGTCGTGTTTTTCGATTCAACGAAAATGGAGGTGAACCAACGCGAGTCGAGAGAACAAATTCTTTCCAAAGACCTGGAATTTCCTGATCTGTCGCACCGGCAGTTGGGAAAAATGTTGAACATTCATCATTCAACCGTCTCCTGAGTGTTGAAGCGGTTCCAGGAGCGGTTGACGTTGGACCACGGCAAAGGAGCTGGAAGAAAACCGGGACCGGAGAACAAAAGATGGAGGGAAAGGTGAAGCGGATGATTAAAGCAAATCCCAACGTCTCAAGCCGTGATTGGGCTAAAAAGATCGGCATGTCGCAGAGCTACGTCCAGAATGCAAAGAAGAGAGCTGGATTACATACATACAAGGTACAGAACTTCCCAAACCGCGATGAGTGGCAACAATCGACGGCTAAAACTCGGGCACGGAAGCTCTACGAGAAGATGCTGACAAAATATGGCTGCTGTGTGATGGACGACGAAACGTATATAAAAGCCGATTTTAAGCAAATTCCGGGGTTGGAGTATTTCACCGGCAAGAGCAAGTTCTATGTGGACGACAAATTTAAGAAGAAGAAAATGTCGAAGTTCGCCTCCAAATATCTCATTTGGCAGGCCATCTGCTCTTGCGGACTGAGGAGTGAGCCTTTCGTGACAAAGGTCACAGTAAATGGCGAGATCTACAAATCTGAGTGCCTCGAGAAGCGCCTTTTGCCGTTCTTGCAGCAGCACGACGAAGCTCCGCTATTTTGGCCAGATTTGGCATCATGCCACTATTCTAAAAGTGTCCTGGAGTGGTATGAGGCCAATTCTGTCCATTTTGTTCCACAGGACATGAATCCGCCAAACTGTCCGGAGCTGCGCCCGGTGGAGCAGTACTGGGCAATGATGAAGCGGGAACTTCGGAAGAGCAAGAAGACAGTCAAAGACAAGAAGGACATGTTAAGAAAATGAAAAAAAAACTGAGAAACTGGTACCGGATGACACTGTAAAGACTTTGATGGAGGGCATCAAGCGAAAATGCGTTCAATTTTACACTCAAGGCTCCATCGATTAACTTTTCTTTTGATTTTTGAAGTAAATATATGTATAAAACTACCCTAAAATTTTGGTTTGATTCTAAACATTATAAGAAAATTGGCATGACATTTTCGGTGTCGCAATAATTTCGTGTTCGCCCTTTACCAGGTGCACTCTCCCCACGTGATGAGCTCCGGTTTCGTAATGCTGGTTGCATGGCCATTGACCAACTTGTGGTTTAGAAACGTAAATTTTATTTATAGATTGATGTTTTTGTGAGTGCTTTAAATTAACAACGAATCAGCATCGAAAATTTTGATTTGTAAAACTGAAAAAGCTAGCGAGTTTTTGAGGCACCTGTTTGGTGAGATCTATCTGATTGTAAATATATATATATATATATATATATATATATATATATATATATATATATATATATATATATATATATATATATATATATATATATATATATATATATATATATATATATATATATATATATATATATATATATATATATATATATATATATATATCAAAAAATCTACTCTTAAATAATACTAATTATGTGTCGGGTTTGAACATTATAAACTTCTTAATCTGTAAGTATGTTTCAACTGCCCAGCTGATAATTTTCGTGGCAGTCCCAATTTTAGATTTTTCAATTAGTACCCCAATGAGGCAACACGGAGAATGCCAAAAACAAATTGACCCAATAGTCGAATTTCTGTTTGCATATTTATTAATACCAATGAATGCAAACCAATGCAAATACTTGATTTTTGTAGAAATGTGTTGATTTTACCGTTGTAGCTAGTTATATTTCAGAAATAAATAGGGATTATCTTGAAAACACTTTCAAAGTAATATTTTACTATAAAAAAAACTACTTGTGCGATATTTAGTCGCACAGTGTCAGTTTCTGATCAAATTTCAAGAGAAAGTTTAGAATGCAATTTGAAATCGTTAAAACACAGAAGAGTGAAAATTTCAAAATTGTTGTCAATCTAATAGTCATTCTATGAATAATCTTAGTTTTCTATCGTAGTGAATTTAATCTAACATTTTTTTTTTTCATTTGTTTCAGGTATGTGAACATGACTAGATATGATGTGTTATGGCATATTTTGAAGTTGGAATTGTGACTCGAAACTATAGAAGACTATATGTACTGCACATTATATAAGAAAATGAACAACGGTATTCAAGGTAAGATTGAGTGCTATTTGACACAAGATGACTATTTTATCATATAAATCTTACATATGTAATGTAATAGCTAATCTGTATATCTTGAAAATTATTGCTGAACCACTGTATGAAGCCCAGCATACTGTTAGCTTTGTTTATGATAGTATTATAATGTTCTACAGAAGTAAGTTTTGAGTCTAGGATTACAATTCAATCCCTTACAATTACATTTACATTTTTCTCCAATTTGGTGTGCTAGGGAAATTGCAGTTCGAGGTATTTCAATTTTTCGGTGAATGTTATTAGGCTACCTTTTTTGTGTTGAGTTGAAGTAGACTTTCACTGAAAAATTTCGGTCGTGCAGGAATACATTGAAATTGTTTTCGCTTCTCTCGCTTTTGTCCCAGCTAGTTTCAGTTTCAAGAATTACGTTGAAAGAAGAGGATACAAGTTTTTGATGAATTTCTTTAATTTTGGCCGGCCTTATCATGCGATTCCCTAGCAGCACAACCGAGTTGATGTAAATTCATTGTGACTAATCAGGTTGCTGACACCACTTCTCACGCTTGTGTGTTACTCGGGTTTAAATTCTGGCAACACGGTAGAATTTCAGTTGCATTCTGTTGGGTAGACGAAGAAGTTTTTTGATAGATTAGTTAAATTTACATTTCTTTTATCTTCCGGAGGTACGTGAATGCAAGATAAAATATTTTCCGAATGGTGCGCCTTCGTTGAAAATTTTAGTTGAGGACTGTATAGACTATTCCGATGATTATAAATACACTAATGATTAATCGTCGAATCAAAATGTGTGCAGTATTCAAGAGTTGTACAAAAGTAACAATTTCGTATTTGTAAAATAGAAAATGAACCCTCAAAACTTCCCAGAGATTCGTTCTATCGAAATGTTCTGGACTTTGAAGACGGCGAAGCAGAGAAAACACATGACACCAGCGGCTAATGTTGAAAAATTGAACAAAGATGTATGGTGAAAAGAAAATGGGTGAAAATGGTAGGAGAAAGCACTGTGCGGAAGCTTATGAGTAGTGTTAAGGGAAAAGTTAGAGAACTCGCCTACCCTACTAAAAATCAAGAAAATTGAAATGAAGATGGAAAGAAAACATTATTGTTTACTATGTTTGAGAATAAAATAATCAAAAATCACAGTATGGTCCGTTTTTATTTCTGAGAGAAAGTGTATTTGTATTTTTCGGAACAGTCTATAGAACTAAAAGGCTGCTTGCTTAGTTCGTTCGCTGGATAAGAATGCTCGGTATAATTTCACTTCATTCAAGGCGACGCTTCGTGAAATTCTGAGTCACGTAGTCGTGCCTTGAAAACCGGTTGGTCGCCAGTTGCAGATAGTTCCGTAAGTCTGACTAAGAACTTGAGAATTGTACACGAGCAGCAGTTTAAAGTAAGTGTATGTTAGCCTAAAGTCTAGTGTTGTTATTGTTGTTGTTGCTGCTGCTGCTTTTGAACTTGCTGTTATTGTTACTGTTGAAGTTGATTTTTGTTGCTGATGATGTTGTTTCTTTGTTGTGCTTGTTCTTGAAATAATAGAAGAAGTTTGTTCACACCTTTGTCTGGCTTTTTGTTCTTTTGTCCTGAATGCGACTGGAACGCTGTTGGTCGTCATATGCTGTTCAATCGCATTTTCATACTTTTTTTTATAACCCAGCAACATTCGAAGAAAAGTCTGAGGTGTCATCAAAACCAAATCGTAATATATTTTTACTTCTTTTTCTTTAAATGAATGGCCTTCATTTAAGGTATTCAACATTTTATTTCATAAATATGGTTCCGAGATCGATCCGTTTCTTGCTTGCAGATATTAAATGACTCAAGCTTTAACGGGATGGAGGGATGAACTGATATACATACTTTGTCTAAAGTCTTATTTCTTATGAATCCGGGTGTGTGTGAGCTTTTTAGTGGAGTACCTGTAACAATAAAATGGGAAGAAAGATTAGTAATTTCCATTTAATTCCAACTACCTTTATTGCTTATCTTGACAGATTTCGCGTTTTTCGTCTACAATATGCAGATTGCTTCAGTCTCATGCACTTATACCTTACTAATACTAATATTTTTTGCAAACGATCAGACATTAAACATTATAGAGGAATCGCAATCATTTCAAGCATTCCTAAAAGGTTTGAAGCGATTGTAAATCAAAAATTATTCAACCAGGTAAAAAATCGGATTTCAAATAATCAACATGGTTTTTTCAAAGGCAACATCTACTAATCTATTGGTATTTGTAGAATTTTCTTTAGGTGCAATGGATAGAGGAAATTTTGAGGAAGCTTTATATACTGACTTCAGCAAAGCATTTGATAGAGTTGACATTCCATTGCTACTTTTCCAACTTAAGCGAGTAGATTTAACCAACACACTATTAAAGGGCGATACGGTCAAAATTTGGTCAATATCAACTTGACGTATTTCTTTCAATTTTGCATTTAAAAAACCTGAACACCCCTCATTTTGAAGGTGTGTGTGTAGAATGTTGCTCCCCTATTTTGATTTTGGAATTCACTCTTCAGTTGTCAAAATGCCGTCCAAGCAAGAAGAGCAGCGTATAAAATTTTGCTCGCATCGCGAAAATCAGCTTCTCGCACGTAAAGTTGGCAAAATCGCTAAAGTTGCCAAATCAACCGTTACAAATGTAATTAAAGTGATTGAGAACGTTGTCGACAGCCAGAAGTCTGGATCGGGGAAATCGAAAATCGGAAGCCGCTGAGACGACAAAGAGAGTTGCCGGTAGTTTCAAGCGAAACCCTAACCTATCTCTCCAGATACCGCAAATAAGCTGGGTGTATTGTCTACAACCGTGCATCGAGCCAAAAAACGAGCCGGACTATCGACTTACAAGAAGGTAGCGACTCCAAATCGCGATGATAAACAAAAATACGACGGCCAGCGCGATCCCGGAGGCTGTACACGACGATGCTGACGAAGTTTGACTGCGTGGTAATGGACGACGAAACCTACGTCAAAGCCGACTACAAGCAGCTTCCGGGACAGGAGTTTTATACGGCAAAAGGAAGGGGAAAGGTAGCAGATATTTTCAAGCACACGAAACTGTCAAAGTTCGCAAAGAAATATCTGGTTTGGCAAGCTTCATCATGTACCTGTGGCTTGAAAAGCAGCATTTTCATAGCTTCCGGGACTGTCAACCAAGAAAGTTTACGTGAAAGAGTGTTTGAATAAACGTCTGCTGCCTTCCTGAAGAAACACGGTTGTTCCGTACTGTTTGGCCGGACGGCATCTTGCCACACGGTAAAAAGGCCATGGAGTGGTACGCCGCCAACAACGTGCAGGTGGTTCCCAAGGACAAGAACCTCCCAACACGCCAGAGCTCCGCCCAATTGAGAAATACTGGGCTATTGTCAAGCGGAGTCTACAAGAAGACCAAAAAACTGCTAAGGACGAGCAGCAGTTCAAGGCAAACTGGCTTTCTGCGGCGAAGAAGGTGGACAAGGTGGCTGTACAAAATCTGATGGCAGGGGTCAAGCGTAAGGCCCGGCAATTCGGATTTGGAAAAGCGGAAGCCCAACTGAATATTTTTCCTGAATTTTATACTAATTGAACTTGAAAAGAAATTTAATTTGATTTTTAAATAAACGATTTCACCGATTTACACGCGTTTTCCCTTGACCATATTTTGACCGTATCACCCTTCCAAAATGGATCGAATCTCATCTGACAGATAGAACACTGGAGGTACGTTTCAAAGGAAAGATCTCTAGATCAGTTAATGTCACTTCAGGAGTTCCACAGGGATTCTCATTTAGGTCCTCTTTTATTTATTCTTGAAATATTAATATGCGCGCTAATCAGCGCC
>JASCZW010021535.1:0-10513 GCA_034211315.2 Aedes japonicus
AAACGATGATGACTCTCAGAAGAAAGATTCAACTAAATCTATATACATAAAATGAGTTAGTTTCCTTTGTCACGATTTAACGTCGCGAGCGGAAGGACCGATCGGCGTGCAGAATTTTGCATACGTGCAGAGGGATTTTGGGGCCGGAGAATAATCTCATGATGGTTCGAGACCCCTCCTTCACTGGAAAGGGGGGCTCCCATACAAATGAAAACACATTTTTCTGCATAAATTTAGAGAATTGACTACAAAGAACCCAAATTTAGCACGTGTGAGTTTTGACAAAAAAAAGGTTTTTGAGGCAGGCATGAGAACCCTCCCGTCATAAAAGCGGGGCTCCCATACAAATAAAACACAATCTTCTGCATAACTCGGAAACTAATCAAGCAAACGGAACGAAATTTAGCATGTGGTGGTTTTCAGGAACAAAAATGTTTCTTTGTTGGTTAGAGAACCCTTCCCATCCTAAAGGGGGGAGGAGGGCTCTGATACAAATGAAATACACTATTCTGCATGACTCGAGAGCTAATCAAGCAAAATGGAACCAAATTTAGTATGTGGTGGCTTTTGAAGACAAAAAATGTCTCTATGTTGATTTGAGACCCCTCCCCTTTCTGAATAGGGGGAACCTATTCAAATGAAACGCAAATCCTTGCATAACTCGAGAACTAATAAGAGAAATGGAACCAAATTTCGCATGTGGAAGTTTTTGAAGGAGGGAAATGTTTCTATGGTGATTTGAGACTCTTCCGTCATATGAGGAGGAAAGGGGGAGGGGGTGCTCTCAAACAAATGGAACCCAAATTTCTGCATAACTCGAGAAATAATCAAGCAAATGGAACCAAATTTGGAATGGACGAGTTTTTTAAGGCATGAAATGTTTTTATGGTGGTTCAAAGCCCTCCTCCCTCTAAAAAGGGGGCTCTCATACAAACGAAACAAATTTCAACCACACATGAGAACTATACCTACTGCTTTGCAAATTTGTATCCAGGGGTTTTAGGGTCCGGGAATGGATCATATTATAGTTTGAAACCCCTCCCGCCTTTAGAAAGGGAAGCTCCCATGCAAATGAAAAACTATTTTCTGCATAACTCAAGACCTAATCAAACAAATTGAACCAAATCTGGCATTTGGAGGTTTTTGTAGATGAATACTGTTTCAATGCTAATTTGAGACCCCTCCCATTTCTGAAGGGGGGGAGCTCCCATACAAATGAAACAAAAATATATGCATAACTCGAGAACTAATCAAGAAAATGGAACCAAATTTGGCATATGGAGGTTTTTGAAGGAGAGAAATGTTTCTATGATGATTTGAAACCCCTCCGCCTTCTAAAAGTGGAGGGAGGGATCTACCATATAAATGAAACGCAAATTTCTGCATAACTCGAGAACTAATAAAGCAAATGGAATCAAATTTGGCATGTGGATTTTTTTGAAGGTCAAACATATTTCTATGGTGGTTTGAGACCCCTTTGCCATCTGAAAGGGGGGGGCTCTCATACAAATCAAACGCAATTTTCTGCATAACTCGAGAACTATTCAAGTAAATGAAACCACATTAGGCATGTGGGGGTTATTGAAAACAGGATTTTTATTTATATTAAAATGGATTTCTGTCTGATTGTCTGTCTGATCGATCGGAGTGAAAATGTGTATGCAGGTATTCTTGGGGTTGGGGTAGGTTCCTCTGATTGTTTGAGACCGCTTCCCCCTTCCGGCTCGCATACAAATCAAATACAAATTTCTGCATAGCTTGAGAACGAATCAAGCAAATGGAATCAAAAATGATATGCGGGTTTTTTGAATGCAAGAAATGTTTCTACGGTGAATTCAAACACAAATTTCAACCAATCCTGAGAATTATCCAGGTAATCTAAGCCACAAACTGTGTATTGCCTGGGTAAGAAGAATGTTCCGATAGAAGTCTGAACTCCCTTATTACTCAAAAAAACTCATTAAAAAGGCGTCAGTTCTTTTGTAATGTTCATTCATGTAGTTGCAGGCGTAGCAACGCTCGCACCGGGATCAGCTAGTTATTAATAGTTTTAGACAAAAATCATTGCAATCTTCAATTACAATGATCAACTCTCTCTATAGATAATAAATACTTTACAAAAAATCAACTGTTGCTCTTAAACACACGCAAAAAACCTTGTTTAAAATGCTGATTAGGCAAGGTAAAAACAATTTCGACATAATTAGATATAAATCATAGCATATTAGGTTGAACTGTTAATTACTTAGCGGTAGCACCCAGGATAATATATGCATAAAATTCAGGTATGAGGATGTTTAATCGGTAATATGTATGATCTGCCATAATGTTTGTCGTTTCAATTTCAACAACTAATTCAAAACAGTTTACCGACTCATCGGATCAACCACGGAGCTGAGCGCACGAGGGCTCTTTCGTTGGCTTTTCAACACCGGCAGCAGACCAAAGAGCGCTCCGGTTGGAAGCATCCATTTCAAGTGCATTGCTATTCGTGCGCATCGAAGCACGGAACGGAACGCATCAGTGTAGACCTACTTTACCAACCGACCTACCGCTTAGCAGGCTCCCATTTCAAGGACCACCACAGCAGGCCGTAACCTTATCTTTAGGGTGCTGGGTGAAGAACATTAGCATTGCATACGAATTGAGGTTACCTGAGCTATTGGTACTAACATATCTAAAGTGTTTTTTTGATTGAAACTCGGCGATGAACATGAAAATGAGCATACACGGGTGGCAGTATTCAGGAGCGCTACTCGCAAAAAAAAAACACTTCACCTCACGGGCATTTGCAACTGGTATTATTGGAATTCAAGTTCCCTGACAGGTCATTTACATTGTGTACGCTTGATTTGCTGCCAGGAGCCTGCATTAAATCATACGCAATGCACGATTGTGTATACTGGAAGTGTAAATAGAGTTACTTTTATTCAGCGTCCCCGTTCCTCCTTCTGGGGGCAAGAAATCAACTTTTAAAAGAAACCAACGACTTCTAATCACCTCAGAGCTAACTTGAATGCAGTAGTGGAGATATGATAGAACAATCATCCTGGGTGCAACGAGAAATAATTCATTTGTTTTATCCTTCTCCTCGAACCCGTTGGCCGGTTTTGCCTGGGAGCATTCCGGATAAACTAGAAGAAACATCAGAGCAAATAATTTATGGCATTTGTTCACAATCAATGTAGGTATGTCTGGTAGATATGTACGCTTGTTGATAAATATTCCACCGATTGGGGAATAAATTTCCCGCCGGGGAGAATGCTATTTTTCCGTTGGATTTTCTCCGCAGAGTTCAAATAACTGTTGTAGCTGAAT
The DNA here is from genome assembly GCA_034211315.2 of Aedes japonicus. Taxonomy (NCBI): domain Eukaryota; kingdom Metazoa; phylum Arthropoda; class Insecta; order Diptera; family Culicidae; genus Aedes; species Aedes japonicus. Next base: position 3,319 of record JASCZW010021535.1, read on the forward strand.
TTTAGAGGAATAGAAACGGTGTCGGATCAAATCGTTCTGGTTTGGGTCGTGATCGCAGCTCGATAAGGCTAGTCACATTATTAGGCACGTTTACTCGATTCATTTGTGCGTCATTAGAAAGGTAATCGAAGGTACGTGTTGATAGCCGCTGGGTTTGATCAGAATACGTGTTACATGTGAGAAAAACATGTGCTGGGTCGATAGCACATTGAATAGTGTTGGAAGTAGGTGTTGCCAAGTGCTCTATTACCTGCCATTAAGTTATGATTAGCGTATGCGCGGAAAGAACATCAGCTGTGGGCACGTGAGATTTTTAACAAACTCAACATGGCGGGGAATCAAGTTCACGATTAGTGTGAGCTGTTTATTTTTCTGCAACATTATTCAGGTCGTAGAGTTTACAAAGATGCCGCCCTCATTACCTCTCATTAATTGTCAGGTTACACTCGTCATAATCTGTGTTAAACTGAAGCCAACAACGTCAACAATTGGTTCGACTAACAAATGGCGGCTAAGGTGCGTCTTGACGAACTAGGAAAGGCAGACCATTTGTAAGTGCCATTCAGTTAATGGGAAAATTATCTCCAGTGCCTACCACTCCAGTGCCTCATTTACCGGGCATTAGTTGTGCACTGAACCAACTGAGCCACACGCGACAAACCCTTTCACATGGGTTACACTCGTGTTTCTTGAGAGCAATCCCGACGTGAGAAATTCGATATAAGTACAAATGACGACGGTGGCGTGACGAAGACAACGAAGCGTCGTCAATCGGCGGAAGTTGTCATTCAAAAGGCGTAAGAGAATGAGCGAAAAAACTTCAACTGCCACATGTAGGTACTGCAACCGCTGACATGGAAATGTAGAAACCTGGTTGAGGGAAACGGTTTTTGTTCTTTTCTTATTTTCTCGTGCAACGACGATCATCTAAACCAGGCTGGAATTTCTATGGGCGTTTGGCGGAAGGTACGAAATCGTTGCTCATTTCTGGCATTTAACGATTGAAGTGGGGAAATAAAAACATGTGACAGTCGAGTGTGCTCCTCCTTTCTTCCGGTATTATCCGATGTCCTATTACTTACTTTATTGTTGCAAAAAAATGTTGAAAAATAAACGGTCGCAGAAATTTAAAAGGTAATATGTTGTTTTTTGCTAAATGATTGAAAGTTTTTTTTACTGTGCTTTCGGATTGGGTGATCGGGCATCGCGCTAATTTTGTATTGATTAAGTAGGATACGAGACGGGTTTTAAGCAGTCTATTCAGCACCTGGGACATTTGATGAAACTGTATGAAATCTATACTTAGAACTGCCAATATTTAAACGTTAATCTCTCTGCTTACGTCTGATCTATCGGAACATACCTTCATGAACGAACATTAGACCCAAAAATTTTCATATCCATGGAATAAAGCTCCCAATTACAGGGACTTATCAAAAGCATGCGGATTGCTTTCCGATCAAGAAAATGTTTTCTTCAGCTCCGCAATCTGTACATAAACTAACAATATTGTATGAGTGCGAACCTTCTATGTTTTATTCTCGAAATATTCACCGTAGATGATAAGATGCACTTGTTTCCAACATGAACCGACACATATGATCCATGTGGTTTCAATCACGGCAGATGATTGACATGGGAATTAGTGCATTTGTGGAATGAGTAAACATTAGCTCTTGAGGGGATTTTTTTATCTTTCACTGCTATAACTGTTATGAGCCCTTTTTTAATCGTGATGTTTATTTCACCTCAATATTAAAATCATGGAGCATATTCGTTGATAACATGTAGTTTGTTTCTATTAAAAAAAATACTATCCGCGTGTTGAGTTATTCTTTTCAGTTAAAAGTATAGACTTTTTTTCAGAGCATTACAACTCCTTTACTTATGCAACAAATTCACTTTTTGTAAGATTTTAGCAAGTAACAATTCAGGAAAAACGTATTTTCCATATGAATTTCATGTTCAATATTTAACTAGAACGGAATTAAGAGTTGGGGTAGTATGTACACAAATTGGTTTATTTGCGTGATAATATTTGCTGACGTTCAAAAGCAGTGCCAAACATCATAAAAGGTTCTACTAGCGCGTCAACTTTTTGATTTCCAGTAGGTTGAATTGCGAGTAATGCGTGTTATATATTTATACCTTATTTATACCTCTATAAATTATGCATACAAGCAACACTTTCCAATCCAAGAAGGGTTTCCATTATGGTTCACAAAAAAAATTCCAGTTCCAAAACAAGACCGTCAGACATGAAAATTCGCATTTAATCATTCCTGCAGAAGGGTACACAGAAGAAACAAAGTACCCAAAATTAAGTTCATTTTACCCAACTCTGGAGTTCCGTGCGGGAAGCCGAATTTGAGTATATGCCATAGTACTCAAATTTGAGTAACTGTACCCAAAGCTTATGGTCGGTAAATTTAACCTAATGCAATAAAACTTGTAAAAATTAAAAAATGACCACGTTGCAGAAAGGTTATTAGCAAATGTTAAACAACATTTTAAATAAAGGAGCCTTTCTCGTGATGATAGAATAATAACATACATTTTCTTGGTACAATTTTGTTGGTGTAATTTATTGATTTTGTTTATTTCTTAATTCCCGCGATTTTTGACATTAACGGCTAGTTTAGTACCGTAATATATTTATTGTTTTTCGGTTTAAAATCTGATGTACGTCAAATAATAAAAGTATGCAAACTACTTCCATTTTTACTCAAAAATGAGTTGTCAATGAAGTACTCACTCATAGAGTAATCTTTACCTAATGTGCAGAATAAAATTTACCCGTCTCTCCAGTTCAACAACAGTACCTAATTTTAAGTTTAAAAATACTCAATTTTCAGGTACTTTGTTTCTTCCGTGTAGGTATGTTGAAAATATGTTGCACTGAATTCGGTTTTTAAGAGTTTCAGTGTGAGTACCAGTCCAGAAGAGTTATATTGGCTCAATGCGAAGCCATATATAGAAATTCTGAAACTGAATCAAGTTGCTCTCTCTCTCTCTCTCTCTCTCTCTCTCTCTCTCTCTCTCTCTCTCTCTCCAACTCTTCGACCCACTACGCACCCACTATGTCTAACTTCATTGGTCTTTAGTAGTTAGCTTCGCCGACCAGACGCTGATTCTATTGATATGCTCATGGATCCAAGCAGGGTTCGGGACGTCTGGTGGTCCATTCAGATCGACCACTTACGGTACCTGCCGAACCTCGCGTCATATGGTCCCTTCTCCAATCGAGAAAACCAGGGCCAAGACCGGGGTTGGAACGTCTGGGAGTGTGGCAATACCCCAGTGTCGTCCCTGTTCCCCATGTCACGACCGCTTACGACTTCCTGCCGGATTCCGCACCGTGTGGCGCTTCGTCCATTGTAGTTCGATTAGCCGTTAGGGGAGCTTACCGTTTCCAGGGTCCACCGCGGGGAGATTTGGAGCATGTGAAGAAGATGACCTGGGTCTTCGCTGCGTTGATTCAGATCTTCTATTCGGTGAAGTATTCTGACACAAAATTCAGGCTTCGCTGCAAGCGCTCTTGTAACCCTACCAATGTGGACAACTGATGTATCATCGGCGAAAAACGACAGAGATCCATTTTCAGGGAGCGAAGGTATGTCCGAGATGAGAAGGTTGAACAGAAGTGGACCTAGTATACTTCCCTGCGGAACGCCTGCGGAGATCTCCCATGCATTGGAAACTACACCTTTCAGCAAAACACGGAATGTCCGGTCAGACAAATAATTTTTAATTATCTTCATCAGGAAGATAGGAATATTGTATCTTTTTAGCTTATACACCAGGCCATCGTGCCACACGTTATCGAAAGCCTCTTGGAACATGAATACCAGTTCGCTGGTATTGCCTTCGGATGGCGTTTCGTAATTGTATTAAATCTTTAGTGGGTCTCAAGACCGTATTCGATGAAATTTGGACACACGCAATTGTTCGTAACTTTTTAGCGTGTGGGTAAAAACTATTGAAATTTTAACTGAATGTATTTCATTGTGTTGTGTCAATTGTGTAATGGCTCCGAATAAAGAAATAGTGCGCCAACAAATTTTGGGCACTCACTTCGAAAACCCAAACGCTTCTCATCGATGGATCGGAAAACAGCTCGGAATCGCACATTCAACCATATCTCATGTGATCAAAACGTTCAAGGACTCTAAGACAACCAAGCGGAAAAATGGTAGTGGCAAAAAACGTGGCACATATTGAACCAATTTAAGCGTTATTCTAACAATTCGATCAGGGATGTTGCGAAAAAGGCGAAAGTTTCAGTTTGTTTTGTGCAGAAAACAATGAAACGTTCTGGATTACATGTGCACAGAACTCAGTGGTCAAAATTTGTGCAAGAAAACTGAACAAGGCGTGGCTCACAAAACCGTTCTGCATTGTGATGGACGATAAGACCTACATTAAAGCCGACACCAAACAAATGCCAGGACAGGAACACAGTGTACGGAAGAAGAAACTCTGAAATTCGCCAAAAAATTCCTTGTCTTGCAAGCGATCTGCAGGTGTGGCAAAATGAGTCAGGACCTTCATCACCTCTGCATCGAATCTACTAGGACGAATGCCTCCAAAACGATTTCTGCCCTTCTTGAGATCTCACGATGGCCCGACACTGTTTTGGCCGGATTTAGCATCTTGCCACTATGCTCCAGCCCGTCTTAGACTGGTACAAAAATAATAATGTAGTTTTTGTACCAAAAGACGTGAACCCTCCAAACACTCCGGAACTTCGCCCAATTGAAAAATTTTGGGCAATCATGAGGGCAAAGTTCGTTTAAACTCCAAAACTGATAGAAAATAAACTTGAACTAAAGAAAGTGTGGTTAAAAGTAAGTAAGCAAGTCGGTCCTATCATTGCCCAAAATTTGATGAAAGGGGTCAAGGCAAAGGTGCAGGCATTTGGGTTGGGAGAAGAGGTTCAGTAAACCAATGATGTCAAAACTTAACCATTTAGTAGTACTTTATTTCCAGAAAGTTTGAAAAGAATCGGGCTCAAGGAAAATTTTTGGTGACCGATTTTGTGTGTCCAAATTTCATCGAATACAGTCTTTATCAATGGGAACAGAGTTGCTCACCTGATCAATCATCGGTACATGTTGCTCCCGGGCCTGGTAGATCTCTTGCTGGATGTTCTGTAGCTGCCAATCGATATCATCAGTTGAGCTCGAGGTGCACGTTGGTATCGACGTTGTCGTCGACATGTTGTCGGAACCTTTCCCATCTGGCTCAATGGAATTTCCGTATGGCGAGGTACTGCAACCCAGATTGCATCAACCTGGAGGAAGAGCCGGCGAGGTGTGGTGGCGGCTGCCGCGAATCGTTGCTGTACGGAGACCGAAGGGCAGTTTGCATGGCGATGGTTTAATGGAACTGGCGGCAGATTCGGCTCTGGCGTTGACCAGGCCGAGAAACGCGAGAAAACGAACGAGAGGGAAAAAAACTAGGAAAAAAACATCGTATCGATAGAGCGAAAAACATGACCGTACGTGTCACTTGATCGAACCGGAATGTTTTGCCTAACATTTATAAACACATATACAAATCAAACTATTATAAGTCATTTAACAAAACATGTTCTGTGTGATAACTTGGGAGTCAAGAATATTTCCTAAATAAAAAATGTCTTGACCAGACCGAAAATCGAACCCAGCCACCTCCAGCATGACTCAATGGGTAAATTAGCACTCGAACCACGGACGTTATTATTGCCCGTTGAGGTGGCGAATTCGTCCGTGCCTTGACCTACCCCGCAGTGGGATGTTGTGCAAACACCTTTTTTATCATCACAGCACGACATTTTTTCATCGTTGATAAAAGATGGACACTAAATAAAACTAATCAAAAAGAACATTCTGGGTTGTGTAAACACAGTGCAAGATAACACCAATACATAGATAGTGTATGAGCAGTAGCTTCACCACTACGACGAGTTGAAATAGTATATTTGTATATTTTGGATACGGTGCACATTAATTTTTCACATTTTGCTTGTGAAGTAAGTTGGTATATGATTCATTCTCATACTAAATGAGTCGTTCCATTCCTGGTTACTGCTGTCTTGGAGATGGTTGAGGAACTATACTCAATTACACCCATCAGCACGAGGTATTGCTATGCATCGATGATAATTTGAATCTGTCTTACGATTTCAGTTATAAACAAACAGGGTTATTGCAAATCAGATCCAATCAATGAACTGTAGTTTTTGTAAAACATGAAGAAATTTGATAAAATGCCAAAAATTGATGCCGTACTCTAGTCATGTCACAACAAATACTTTCTTTAATTATTCATTTTCGTTAATTATTCCAAGAGCCGTCGATTTTACTGGGAAGTATGCCACATTTAAAAAAGTTTATTCAACACCTGAGACATTTGGTGAAGCTGTATGTAATCTATAATTAGACCGGCAATATTTAGACGTAATCTCTCTGTTTATTTCTTGTCTATCGGAAAATACCTTCAAAAACGAGCATTAGACTCAGAAAGTTTCATAGCCATAGAATATAGTTCCCAGTTGTAGGGCCTTATTGAAAGCATGCGGATGGCTGTTCGATCATGAAAATGTTTTCTTTAGCTCCGCGATCTGTACATAAACTAACAATATTGTATGGGTGCGATTCCGTGCATGTGTGCGAAAGTGATATGGAAGAGGGCAGTTCACGAGGAAACAAAGGCTCTCTTAAAAGTCACAGTGATGCGTTATTTATCGTTAAGTACTACTGGGCAGCTCCGAAACATTTTTGTTTATTGCATACTAGCTGAACCCGGTGCGAGCCTTGCAACGCATGCAACTAAATGAATGAAAAATTAATAGAATTGGCGCGTTTATGGTTTTTGTTCTGAATGAATATGGTTAAAATATTTTTGTTTGTTTGTGTATGTTATTTATGCAAAAAAAAGGTTTGTGTTATTAATTTAACCCTTGGACCGGTAGTTTCTACCGGTTTTGCTTTCAGCGTAGAAGAATTTGAAACTTAGAGGGTTTGAGCTGTTTAGTGGAATACTTGTAACTATAAATTAGAAGAAAAATTAGTAATCTCCATTTAATTCCAACTACCTTTGCTTATCTTCGTACTAATACAGTCGAGTTATTAGTACGAGACACTGAAAGAAGTCTGCATATTGTAGACGAAATACGCGTATCTGTCGAAGATAAGCAAAGGTAGTTGGAATT
>JASCZW010021536.1:0-10498 GCA_034211315.2 Aedes japonicus
TCGTCCATTTGCATGGTGATTGTAACCATTATATGCAATAGTCATTTTGACCATGATTGAATTGTCAGTATAACGATAAAAAAATTCTAAGAGAAGTTGCTTGCACCTTGCAATACATTCTTGCAGTTTTCGGTACTAGAATCAGTGCTGACAGTAGCCATTTTGACTCAATGCACTTAATTTGACAACAACTCGTTCCAGAAGCTGATTTTCACAATGGCACGTTTGAAGAAGATGTTGTGCTTGATTGTTTTCATAAAGTTGGTTCACAATGTATTGTTCTAGCTTTAAGATCTTAGACGCGAGAGCGCAATATCTGAATATTCAAATGAATATTCAAATGATAAAAACAGTGAGTCTAACATTTTCTATATTCCAGTTAGGGCAAGGTACTGCTGGAAAAAGTTGTAGAAATTGCTAAGAGATACAATTTTATCATACACCATACACACTTAGAAAATTTTAGAGTTTTCGGTAATTTTCTACATAAGTTTCAACGTTCGGTAATCCGATTTACCGGATTCCGGTGAAATTTTACAGTTATCTGTAAGAAAAAAATACCGGAAAAATGTAAAATTTTATCAAAATCGGATTACCGAACGTTCAGCTGTTGACCTGTTTTAATTTTTAAACGGATAGTGAGGGATGCCATTTGGATTTTCACACATTTTTGTGTGATCGTGGGTGTCGGCATGAGTATTCAGTCATCGAAAGTTAATTTGCAACACTATCTTTTGTGTACAACTTTTTTTTGCATGAGTAAAATTTGATGAAAACTTTTTTTTTTGTTTACATAAGCAAAATTTCGTCACAATCTGTCAAGAGGTTGTCGAGATGGCTTCCAGGCAAGAAGTGATTCGACAAAAAAAATATCCGGAAAATCCACACCCGTTCCACAGGTGGGTCGGAAACAGTTGGGAATCAACAATTCGACCCGTGGAAACATCGGTCAAGAAGATCCACACGACCCAGCGGCGAACTGGCAGTGAAAAGAAAAGTGAGGCATTCCTGCAAGCGCAATCGGAACCACTCGATTTGGGACGTGGTCAAAAAGTTCAATTTTGGCATCTGGTTCGTTCAGAAGACAATGAAACCTACCGGACTTTATGTCTTCAAGGTACACAGATAAAAAGAGACATTGAATTTTATGCGTTTTCTAATGCACATAAATGGAATGCTAGATTTACCAAAAATTCATGGGATATTTCATGTAAATTGAGGTCAGATAACCTGCATATAGCCTTTTGAAAGACAGATTACAAACATTTTTGTATGTTGTATGGATGATTGCATACAACTTCGCTGTTTATGCCTCCTTTAGGTTGAAATTAAACGAGAGGAAATTTTACGCGTTTGTTAAAATTAATTATTTTTTTCTGTGTAAGGAAGGCGCCTAACCGAACCGATAAACAGAATACGGTGGCCAAATTTCGCGCCAGGGAGCTGTACCGCGAGAGGTTGGTGCAGTCGAGATCCATCGCAATGGACGACGAAACTTACCTCACAGCGGACACCAATCAGATCTGTGGCCTGGAGTTTTTTTGTTGGCAAGTCCCGCATGGATATTCCGGAGAAATTCCGGAAGAAGAAGGTCGACAAATTTGCCAAGAAGTGTACTTGGTGTGGTTTGTGGATGCGGCAGATTCAGCAAGCCGGAATATATATTAAAAAGAGAATACCTCCAGAAGTATCTGCTACTCTTTCTCCAGCCTCACGAAGGTGGCACGCTAATTTAGCCGGATCTGGCATCGTGAATTACAAAAAACCGGCAATGGAATGGTGCGAAGCCAACGATGATGTTTTTGTGTCGAAGGAGGAAAATCTGCCAAAGTCGCTAGAACATCGCCCACTAGAAAAGTTCTGGATGATTATGGAGGACATGTTCCGGAAAACGGGGAAGGTCTTCAAAAACGACAAGGATTTGAATAAAGAGTGAATGAACGTGTATAAGAAAGATGGCGCAAGTGTTGCACAGGATTTGATGGGTGGCGTTAAGTCCAAGGTGCGGGCATTTAGCTTAGGAGAAGAGGTTGAATAAAGCAACTTTGCAAATACATAAATAATATGTGTTTATTCAGTTCCTGAGAGTTTCAAACACATCTTACTTAAAATTAATTGTTGTTGGTCATTTTAGTCTGTTGCATTTTTTTTCGAGTACAATCTTTATTCGCAAAGCTGATGCAAGGGACGACAGCTGCAATGGTCAACCAGCAACCGTCATCTTCAATAATTTCACATCCGTCGCCGACTTTGGCGACATGGGGGAAATTATGGATTTCTTCGAAAAGAGCTGGAACGAATAATCGCGAGCTACTTTAATGGACCAGATGTCAAATGAAGAAAACGGGAAAAAGTGAGACAATATTTCAAGTTTGAGCTGATGGCGGAGTGGCAGGCAGAACTGACAACCGCGTTGGCTGCTATTAAGACCAAAGATATTGCAAAGTGAAACGTTATTAATGACAGGCTGGCTAATTTTCAAACAAACCAATCGATGATTATTCAAGACTTCTCAAAGACACTCGCAAAAAAGGCAGAGCATGGAGTGCTTCAATCTTCAAGGTTGTAACGGTTAACCGTTGGTCCAACCAAAGAATTGCAGCAAACTGTCCGTAGGATTTGGCGATTCCATTTTCGAAAACAGCCAGGAGTTCTTCAAGACCTCTTCGATGCAACTTTTGTGGAGATCACCATGAATTTTCTAAGCGAAGCTGCCGTGCCCTCGCAAAATAGGTGTAACGACAAGAATCATTTTGAGAACGTGAAGCTAAGGCCAACAAGAAACCAAGATTACGGTGTAAAGGGTCACCCATAATTGATACGTTGCGGATGCGTTGACGTAAATGTGACAGAAAGCCTATGGGAAAACTGTCAAATTCACGCAAACGCATATGCAACGTAGGGTAGGTAACGGCTTAAGCACCACAAGAACCTATTCCAAGCACGGGGTAAACGTTAACCTACAACGCTCATATTTTGCAGTATGGTACTTCACTAGGGTCTTGGGGTGCTTAAGCCGTTACAAACTCTATCAATTGTGGGCCAACCATCAGTGTCTTGGCTGAATTTGACCTGAAGTTTGCCAATAATTTGAAGTCCGTTACTTGCGACGTCGATACTGGTGTCAATACGAGCTTGTTTGGATTCTCAAGACTGGTAACGAGAACAACTGGGTTAAGCGTTTTGCAAGAAAATTGAATTGAATTTGCATTATTCACAAATTTCCGGTACTTTTTTATCATAGTGTATGATTGTACCATTAAAATTATGTACTATTTCAGAACTTTAGACCTATTTAATAACAACTGATGAACACAGTAATCCCTAATTGAGTCGTTCCCTACCATTTTTCAACCACTGATTTGAAAATTTAATTCTAGAGACTTTTTTCACCTTCCCTCCTTGTTTACAAAATCAGATACGTCTGTTTGAAAAAGTACTCGAGAATTGTTTATTATGATCTCGATGACATGCGAACAATGTCTGCGAAGAAACTGTTCCTTCCATTGATGCACTGAAACTAATCTAGTGGCGATTGTCAGTTTCGGTTTTTACTAACGATAAATAGTAATTTTTTCCTTGGAATTCCAATATACTTGTTGTTTACGAAGACTAAAAACACTTGCTGTAGAGAAAAAAAAATATTATTATTATCATACATTCTTGGTTCGAAAGAAGTATGTCATCGGATTTCATTAAACGATAAACATGACATCTACCTACAGCTATCAACTGCAGTTCGAATTGATTTGTCTGAGGAAGGACTTATGCCTTTTGGCTGGTTACCGTAAATTTTCATTATCATTCATTCATCTAAATTAACCCGAAAATAATACTGAAGCTAACATTACACTGGCTACACATTTTGATTTGTTCATATTCAAGTGAAAGTCTACTCTAACCCCTATCTTTGCAAAACTCATGTACATCACTGTACTCAAACACTCACTCTTTCATTAGGATGTAAAACGAAAACAAAAACATCGCCAAGCACTAGTATCTACCTATAGCCTACATTTTGGCGAATTTTCATGGTGGGTTCATTATTCTCATCGCGCGATTGCTTTCGCGTTACGTTCATAAATAATAACTACCTTGCTCGACCAATCAATTAGTTTGAATAGTTCCATTAACATTCACGATCATATAGAGATCGCAAATTTGAATTTGAATTCGATAACCTCCTCTAATTTTACCCCATTTCCCTTTATTCACAGGACATCCCTCTTCATCGTAACTAGTCTAGTCTACGCCATGCTGCTGATAGTGGTCTGCGTTGCGTACGTAATCAGCGACGTGACCACCCATCGGCTCCCCGTCATCTACTACGAAGGATTCTTCACCTACCTGTACGGAGCGAGTATCCTGTTCCTGTTATACGTATTCTGCTTCCTGTTGCAAGGTAAGGTCCCTTCAGTTCAAATCCCGCTCATCTTTAACCAAAATCCACTCATCCAAACAGAGAGCTCTTGCTGCAATTCGAAGCCCAAACCACCAAAGGAAAAGAAACCAAAGAAGGAGAAAAAGCCCAAGAAGGGCGACCCGGAAGCTGGAGGTAAGGACGCCGGCAAGGATGGAGCGGGCAAAGACGCCGCCAAGGACGGCAAAGACGGTGCCAAGGGAAAGGAGGAGAAGTCCGGCAAGGGATCGCAAACGGGCAAACCCAGCCCTATCAGGTGATTTGTCGAATTGGTGCCTGTTGCTCAACAAATTCCCATCCATTATCTAAATGTAGTCGTTCTAATGCACATTCTGATATAGGTTCTCTTCTTATCGGTTGGCTAAATTTTTGTCTTATTCTTTTTTCAAAATTCGACCGTAAATCATCGCTGATCACACACACAAAACATGTAACACTTAAACCAAAATAACTGAAAAATTGTTCTAAAAAGGAGGTCTATCCAAAGAAGAAACGCGATCTGGTGCGACAATCGCAGCAGAAATTGGCCGTTGGTAGTAGTGGTAGTGCTAGTGCTAGTAGAAGCGGCCATCAGCGGAGTCAACCGCCGCCGCACCAGGTACTTCAATGCCCATTCCAATGCAATCCAATCAGTGGCGGATGATTCGATATTTGTGTGTGTGTGCTGAATTTGAATTACCATAACTCGGTGGTTGTTGCTAACCCTATCTCATCTGTGCGTGAGTGTGTGTGTGTGTGTGTGTGTGTGTGTGTGTGTGTGTTTTTGGATTGAAAGTAAATTCTAACCTTCATGAGGTATGTAACTGTTTGGGTGGTACTAACCTAACTGATCATTTCCTATTGTTGTCCATTCAATCATTCAGTAATATTAAAGTTCTCTGTACCCTTCATACGAAATGGCTGTCATTCAAGTTTAAAATGTAATTGCTTTTTGAGATCGATTAGGATAGGTTTGCTTTCACAACTCTGTCTCATGTCAAATCTCATAAAATTATTATTGAAAAACAATTGACCATCATGTTTCCAACTTGTATGTACCGGTCTGCCAGCAGATGTCACCCCGTCAGTATTTTCTGGGTAAAAAAATAAACTAGGTGAACATCGGCAACAGTTCTAGGAGCCTTGTCCACAGATAACAGACATCGAAGCTGAAGTGACCTCCGTGTGTAAATTTCTGTAACTTGCATTTTAAAATTACAGCTCGTTTCCGTTAGTTTTGGTGATTCGTATGTTGATGGCGCCATCTGCGCGTCTTGAGATTAGATAGTCGTTGACTGTCTGTCAATTTTAGTTTGGTGAAATCCAGACTAGGCGGCGCTGATTTTCCAACGGATTGCTTTCAAAAATTTACACAGTAAATTGGGGAAAATATGTTCGAGACTGGATGTCTGTTCTCTGTGCCTTGTCATTAAAGTTTCAATTACGTAAGTTACCTAGAAATGAGAAGAAAAATGAGTATTTTCCATTATATTCCAACTACCTTCATGCTTATCCTATCATGTCAAAATTGTTAGCAGATACTGACAGCGTTTCTGACTGGGAGTGAGAATCCTAGGGGGTCGTCACCACTTCCCAATCAGGATTAACTTACCTTTGGTTTCTCAACCTGAAAAGACAATTTCTCCCGCTTTTTCGGATCAGTCTTGCAAAAATTTGTTAGATAAAAAATAGCCTCTAAGCGCTTCCTGTTATATGACGTACTGATACAAAAGCAGTGTGCTGTGTGAAAATCTACACTTAGTAGTAGTAAAATTCCATTTTATTTTCATGTTTTTCCGTTTACAAAACCAGTTTTTACATATCAAGTGATTCAGCCCAATTGGCTCTACATCTTTAGTTAATAGTGTTTTTGAACTTGGTTCAATTATTTAATTAATTTTTGTCTAATTCATGATTTAGCCCTGGGGCAGTATTTGGTTTTAAAATTTGATAACCTAACTATAAACTAATCTAAATCTACAATTTGAAAATCCTAAGGGTGGGGAACCAGATCCCGGATGATCTGGTGTTCCGATGCCAGGCAGCGTGCTCTGTACCGATTGATAGACTCACTGAAACGTTCTTCAAGCAATAATATGTTGGCCTGACGGTGGACCTCAGATGTTCTTGTCCTCGGAGGGGTGTTCAGGATCATCCTGAGGAACTTATTTTGGACACGCTGAAGTTTCAGGTGATGTGTTTTAGCGCAACTCTCCCAGATTGGCATGCCGTACTCTATGACTGGAAGTATGATTTGCTTGTAGACAGCAAGCTTATTTTTAAGGGATAATGTAGACCTTCTGTTGATCAATGGGTACAGTAGATTCAACAGAGTATTACATTTTGTGACAGTTTTGTCAACCTGATCCCTGAAAATAAGCTTGCTGTCTAGAGTGACACCAAGATAGACAGCTGATTTGGTCCATTCCACCGTTGTGTTGTTCAGGCTTATTTTACAATTCTCAGGCGGAACAAGTCTGGGAGAATTAGAATGTGGAAACAGGATGACCTGGGTTTTTGCTGCGTTGATACAAATCTTCCATTCAGTAAAGTATTCTGACAGAACATTCAGGCTTCGCTGCAGTTTCGCGGCAAGCGCTCTTATTACCCTACCATTGTGGACGGCTGCGGTATCATCGGCGAACAACGACAGAGATCCATTTTCAGGGAGCGGGGGTATGTCCGAGGTGAATAGGTTGAACAGAAGTGGACCTAGTATACTTCCCTGCGGGACACCGGCGGAGATCTCCTGACTACCGGAAACTGCACCATGCAACGAAACACGGAATGTCCTGTCAGAGAGATAATTTTTAATAATCTTCACCAGGAAGATTGGAAGATTGTATCGCTTGAGCTTGTACACCAAGCCATCATGCCACACATTATCGAAGGCCTTCTCGATATCGAGAAGGGCCATAGCGGATGTTTTCGAAACAGACTTGTTCCGCCTGAGGATGTTCATGACTCGATGAAGTTGATGGACTGTTGAGCGACCATGCCGGAAACCGAACTGCTCATCCAACAGGATATTGAGCTCGTCAGCAGATGTTAGAAGCCGACGGTGGATCGCTTTCTCAAACAGTTTTGATAGACCTGAGAGAAGGCTGATTGGTCTGTAGCTTCTGGAACATGAAGGATCTTTCCCAGGTTTCCGAATGGGGATGACTTTGGCTGACTTCCAGCACGAGGGGAAGTAGCCAAGACGGAGGCATTGGTTAAACACCATCGCCAGATGGTTGTAGAACTGGGGCTCAATTGCTTGAGCTCCAAGTTCATGATGTTGTCGAAACCTGGGGCCTTCATGTTCTTAGAGGTCTTGATATAAGTCAACAATTCGTCAGCTGAGATCTCCAAATCTTCGGAGAAGTCGTTAGGACTTTGGTCGATGTTAGTTATAAGCGCGCTAACGGCAGCTTCGTGTGGACTGACGATGTTTTGACCGAGATTGTGAGAGCTGACGAAGTGTTGACTTATCTCATCAGCCTTCTCTGCAGGTGTTATCAACCGATCCCTTGAGTCATTGACGTCTAGTGGGATCAACGGTGGAATGGGCCTTGGCTTAGTTTTCAAAATTTTTGTCATCTTCCAGAACGGCTTAGCACAATCTGGGAGAGAGCGGATCTTGTCGGCAAAATTGTTATTCTTAAGGTCCACCATTCTGGCCTTAATCATTTTGGACATTCGATTACAGTGACGTTTGAGCGTTGGCAAACCAGTTCGCTGGTATTGCCTTCGAATGGCGTTGCGCAGTTGAATAAGTTCTTTAGTGGGTCTATCAATGGGTACAGAGTCACTCACCTGATCAATCACCGGTACATGTTGCTCCCGGGCCTGGAGATCGCTTGCTCGATGTTCTGCAGCTGCCGTTCGATGTCATCAACCGAATCAAGGTGCACGTTGAAATCGACCGTGTCGTCGACATGTTGTCGGAACCTCTCCCATCTGGCACGATGGTAGTTCCGTCTGGTGATCCGATGCCGGTTGACCGAGGAGCCAACTTCGGCCACCACCGGATAGTGGTCCGAGCTGAGCTCCTGGTGTACTACCGGTTGGGCGATGTTGTTCCCCATGTTAGTGAGGAAGATGTCGATTGTCGAATGGACCCCGGATCTGCTCAACCGGGTGGGAGTATCCGGGCCCAGGACGGTGTAATGTCCCTCTTCCAGGTCTTCCTGCAGTACTATTCCGTTCCGGTTCCGCCGGGCGTTCCCCCAGGTTTCGTGTTTCGCGTTTAGGTCGCCGGCGATGATAAACTGTCCTTGTCTGCGTGTTAGTTGACGGATGTCGTTTCGTAGCACCGTTGTTGTTCCATTGGCGGTGCTGGCTTGCTTTGGACAATAGGCCGCGATGATGCTGATAGGGCCGACGGCAGATTTCGACCTCAACTCCGATGGCTTCGATAGACTGCAGCTGGAAGCTTGGAAGCATGAGGCAGTTGATGTTGTTACGCAGGGCGATCGCAACTCCTCCTCCATTAGAGCCGCTTCGATCAAGTCGCACAATCCGGTACCCGGGTATGAAGATGCTGTGTTCCGGCTTGAGATGTGTCTCGGTGACGATGGCGATGTCGATGGCCTTCCTGTTAAGGAAGTCACCGAGCTCTATAGCTTTGTTCCGGATGGAACAAGCATTCCAATTTAGGATGCTGATGGTGTGATTATGGTCCATGTTTGAAGATAAATTTCATCGTCACGGATGTGGCGACTTTGAGCTGTTCCTCCTTGGAGCGGCAGGAACGTAGTTGGCGGTAGAGCTCTTGAACGAACTCGACCATTTGCTCCGTGTCGTAGAGCTGTCCATCGATGGGTGGTTGCGTGGAGGTACTGCTCGGATTGCCCCAGCCTGGAGGAGGAGCCGGCATGGGGGCGGCGGCGGTAGTTGCGAATCGTTGTTGAACGGATGCTGACGGGCGGTTTGCATGGCGATGGTTCAATGGAACCGGTGGCAGATTCGGCACTTGATACCGAAGTGCTGGAAAGTTCTCCTCGTCCATTCGAGGTGGGAGGCGGCGTTGACCAGGCCGAGACTTGGTGGACGCCTGCTTGCGGATGGCCAAATACTCCGCACGTTTTGGACAGGCTCGGTTGCTGCCTTCGTGGTTGGCGCCACAGTTGGCGCACTTTGAAGAGGCACCCTCATCCATCGGGGCACAATCCATGGTGGTGTGCGCTCCAGCACACTTTCCACACCGGGGCTTCATGTGGCAGTTTCGGGTCCCATGACCAAACGCCAGACACTTACCGCACTGTGTCACGTCGTGATGTTTTGGGCGGTACCGGTCCCACTCGATGATGATATTGGAGATGGCCCGTATCTTCTTGAGATCCTCCATTGTGACGGAACCCTTCTCCAAATGGACCAGATACAGTTGGTCCCGATGGTTTCCTTGCTGCTGGCGCCTGATAGCGAACACCTTCAACGGTTTCAATGCCACCGCCTGCAGCTCGGCAAAGACGTATTCCGGAGTGTAATCTGGGAGGCCACGCAGAATCACCTTCATCGGTTTGTTTCCGGGAACATCATGCGTAAAAAACTCGTGTTGCTTGGCGATCAGATGAGCGCCAGCAGCACGGTACTCAGCTTCAGTCGAGCACATTATTTTTATGCCCGTACTGCACAGCTTAAACATCGGAGTTAGTTTAATTGCTGCAAGCTCCGTCTTGAGCGCAGCAATGTTCTTCGACGTGGTGAAAAGCGGCGGGATTCTCACCTTCTTCGGTACCTCCTGTACCGGGAGCGCAGCAAAACGATTGCTCGCTAGTAAATGGGCGTTTGGATCCGATGTGTCGGCGTCGTCATGCCGTTGTCGCTTGGAGCAGCTCGGTGTGCTTGCGGGAGCTGATGCCGCCGGCGTGGTTGTCACCACGTGTTGGTTTTCACGACCCATTGCGACGGCAATAGGTCGAGCGGAAAAGGTTGCACACGCTGGCAATGTTTCCCTTTGGCTTGCCAACACTAGCAAGTTGGCAAGAGCTGGCGAAATATCACGAGCCGGGCGCGCAATCGCGAGAAAGCGAGCGAGAGGAAACACGAGAAACAAAACTTCGAACCGAGAGAGCGAAAAACACGTCCGTACGTGTCGCTTGAACGAACTGGAAT
>JASCZW010021537.1:0-10498 GCA_034211315.2 Aedes japonicus
GGTTTAACGTAGTCTACGTCAACCGGTCGTGTCTTGTACACAACCCCACTGATTTTTTTCCCAATTTACTGTGTGAATTCTCAAAAGTATACCGTTGGAAAATCAGCGCCGCCTAGTCTAGGTTTCACCAAACTAAAATTGACAGCCTATTAAATCTCAAGGCGCACAAGTGGCGTTATCAACATACGAATCACCAAAACTAATGGAAACAAGCTGTAATTTTAAAATGGCAGTTACAGAAATTTACACACGGAGGGCACTCTAGCTTGGATGTCTGTTCTCTGTGATAATAGTATCTTATACTGAAATTGATAATAACTTACTGGCTATTTTTTAAACTGTATGGAACTGGTCAGTAAGGTCATCATCGTCGATGTTCTTATCTCTCCATTCAGCGAAATAAACTTTCGAAATTTATAAAATGACATTATGACTATTTGCTATACACTGTAACCGGCCAGTACCCATTAATGGGTAAAAATGTACCTATTTTTTGATAGTATATGAAGCTGTCAAAAAAATGGGTACTTTTAAAATCAAAATAATGCATACACTCAACCAAATAATCTTATGAATATCATAAGGTTCAACTTATCAACGATGCTATGAAATTTCATAAGGCTGCTTTATGAATGGATTTTGTTTCACATGACGTTGTTGTTGTACGCCTTTAAGCTTTCCTACTTACAAGTGTTGATATATACTAGTGGGCAAGTCACTGGGCCCATAACCCTAACGTTCAAGGTTCGAATCTAGGTTGCCGCATATTTTTATTTTTTCAACATCATTATATTTTATAAGATCAATTTATGAAATTCATACTGATTACTTATAGCAAATAATCATAATGCAATCTTATATTTTATTTCGCTGAGTATACTAATGACCCATATTTTATTTTCAATGAGAGACCAAAAGATGGGTATTTTTCTACCCATTAATGGGAAAAAATATCTTTTCCTGACCCCTTCTGTATAGTTTAAAGTGCGCTGTTCGAAAAATAAAAATAAACCTTCGCGTAATCCAGTCCTCGAAAACGAAAAGAATATGGAAGAACTGAAGGTTTGATTGGATAGCGAAAGCTTTCAAAAACTGAGAGGTACGATATTATTTTATTATAATAATTTAAAATGCTTCGATTTCATCAGTAGAATCGTACTTCCGAGTACGTGTCCCTTCCGAGGCGTAAAATCTAAGCTTCCATTCCAAGCTTCAGGAATTGTTTGGGCGGTGTAGGAATCTCTCTGGATGATCACGATGTGATAACCACTTCAATGGACCACCACATTGCCGGGATATTTGGCGATTTAAAAACCCCCGAACGAAACTTGACATACCTGAGAGATACAAGGCCTGTGACTAAAGAGTTTTTGTTACGAATTAAATACAAAAAATTCAAATACAAATACAGTTATTGCTATCGACTATGTTTATTCTAATGCTATTTATTCAATATCACAAGTAAAAACATATCACGAAAAATTGGAATTCATTCCTATTTTGCAAATAACAAACATTTTGAAAAATGGGTATTTCATACTCATTTCCCAAAAAACAAACCTTTTGAAAAATGGGTATTTCATGCCCATTGCTCAAATAAAAAACATTTTGAAAAATGGGTAAAAAATACCCGATAGCCTGACGTACAGGCTCTTTACCCATTAATGGGTAAAATTGTTTTACCCATTAAAGGAGTTAACCCACTTTTGAAATGGGTGATATTTTACCCATTAATGGGTACTAGCTATAGTCACTAGTGTAGAGAATGACGAGAACTGTAGTCGAGGCAGTTTCCTTCGATATATCTTTCCAGAAAATGATGCTTACCTATTGGGAGACGATGCGGTTCCACTAACAACTGCGCCATTGTCGTGATTTTCGGTCGTTTGAACCCTAGGTATATTATTTTATTTCTTCTATTTTCTCGTCATTCTCTACAACTAGATTCATAGTCTGGCGGATACAACGACGGGAGCCAATTTGAACTGTCACTTGGCGGAGCCAATCGAGCATATCTCGAGTAATTCATGTTCATGGCCCAAAAGCCATTTGTAAACAATGACTTTAAATATCGATTTCTCTTGAAACTTAAATCACTATCGTGAAATGAAAGCAGCATTTGGTAGAAGAATGTTAGTTCTACCATATGGAGTAGTAGGATATAGTGAGATTCTCGTGATTCGTGTGAAATCATCGTTTAAAGTCATTGTTTAGAAATGGCGTTTAGGCCCTTAACATGAATTACTCGAGATATGCTCGATTGGCTCCGCCAAGTGACAGTTCAAATTGGCTCCCGTCGTTGTATCCGCCAGACTATGAATCTACCCAAGTAACCACAAGCATTATATTATTGCACTTATTCAACCCAAAACCAACATCGGTAAAGCGGGATCGCATCAATTCAACAGTTGTCAAGTAATGAAGCGTTAGATTAGCTTCAGAATGTAGTGATGCATTACCAATGCAATAATGCTACTTTAGCACTGTCTTATGACATTACAAAAGATATAGCATTAGTTCGATCTTAGTGGGGCCCTTTTCAGCTTTAATCCAACTTCAATGATGCACTAGACGTAATACATATACCCTATATATGCATGCTATTACAGCCTCGTGGTTACTTGGGTAGTGACTATAGTACTAGCTGGTTACAGTGAAGTCTGTCAGAGTGGGTTGTTGAGGGTGGTAAAACATAATATTGTGCATTTAAACAAAAATTGTCGATACGTCGCTGGCATATTGGCAACTTTGCCGACTTCCGATGCGAATATTGTTTCAAATGTAAGATTCTTGCAACACTGCTATTAGCAAATGAAAACAACAACAACCAGGCAGGCGGGCTGTTCAAAAATCGCTTCTCGTTCGTTGCAATTTATTTCGCCGATGAAAAATTACAGTAACTGAATTTATTTATTTCCTACGCTATATATTCCATAAATAATTAATTAATAATAGCTGATTAATTGACTTCAATCATAGGACAAAATGAGGACTACGAAAATTTTGAGAAACCTAGCTACTTCGAAACAACTGAAGCAAATGGAACCGGCGAACATTAAAGCTGTTCCATTTCACGAAACCAATAAGGAGGCTTCGGAAGGAGCAAATGGATCCGACAAAGAAGGCAACCGCACGGGAGATGCTGCTACGGACGGAGGAGTAGGCTCGGTGAACGACTTTTTATTTTCTTTCTCGGGAATCTTTTTCTAAATGTTCTACCTAACCCAGTTGTGACCAAAGGAATGGACCAAGACGCTCGTTTACGGATACAAAGTGACTGAGATTGTCGATTGTCTGTTGAAAATAGCAATGGCCTAAATTGACATTCTGCGTTGGTCGGAAAATGATTGCCCTTCAGTGAATGATGCCAACGAGTTCGTAAAATAATTTTAAATTTTATTCAACATCGAAAAATAAATTTGACGGTCTCGCTTTTTACCTAGTCTTAATATTCAGACCCGAATTTTGCACATCTCACTGAAGCCCTATTTTGGGTAGGAAGAAATCACCGGGTAGGTATCCACACTGGACACATATGTTTGTGCAAGAAAAACTCAGAACCTATTAAAATATAATAAATAGCATCACAAACATTGGATAGAATCGGAAAGCTTTCACGATGTTCTTTTTATGATTTCTGTTAATGAGACGAAATATAACTTCAATAGGGTTGAAGAAAGGAAATATACCGGTATCACACCAAACAATAAATTGAAATGACACATCTGTCAAATTTCAGACTGACATAGATGTTGGAAGAAAGTTCGGAAGTCGGAAGTCAGCACTTCCGAAATTCAATTTAGTGCCAGCGACACAATAGCCGAGTGACTTACCCCTTGTCATCACTTTCATATATCAAGCATAACTTTTCAAATAGACGTATCTAACATTTGATAGGAATTGAGAAAAATGAGATTGAAGTTCCAAATGCTTTAATTAAATCCTATTTAGCTTTACTTCAAGTATTATTCAATCTGTTCATTCTATCGTGGTCGAACAATATTAAAAGTAGTAAAAATCCTGGTTTTCATTCACTTTCGCTCTTTTTTAGAGATAATTAACACATACACCGGTTTGCCTCCATACCATACACATACACCATGTTAGATACGTCAGTGTGACATCTTGCTTGCAACATACACCGGTTGGATACGTCGGTAATTCAAAACGTTTAGCACTTGCGTCATGTCAGATACACCGGTTATAATTTTTAAGCGCAGATACGTCGGCTTGCTATGTGGTGTATCTGAACTATTTGCATAACATTTAAAAAGATCAGATAGGTCGTATATAAAATTTGGCGCACATAAGTGAATAATTTTAATAATGTTATTTGGAAATTGCTAGGGTGTTATTAATGACAGGATACAATGAAAAACTCGATTTGCTTACATTTGCGACATACGTCCTTTTGAAAGGTATGCGATATATTTTACTTGACCGTCATACTTTTCTCTGTGTGTTCATCATTAAGAACTTTATTTTTTACTCAATGTGGATTATTTTTATTTTCAAGTTTGTTGTTTTTTTTTATCCGTGCACGAAAATAAATTTGTCAAAAAGTGGCGCTTAAAACTTTACCATCGTCCCTTCCAGTAAACACAAAACCCTTAAATTTCAAAGTGTTTGAACGCATTCGCAAAGACTTTTCGTGTTCATTCTTGTGTTTATTACGTTGAATTTTTATTGAACATCCTAATCCAATATATAAGGTATCTTGTAAACCTACTCAACCAGTAAACAGCAATGAGTTTCGAATCGAGATCGATCGTGAACGGTGCCCTACTTAAGCGTTATTCCGGCCAATCGGTCAGCATCCATCTGTTTGTTGATCGAGCAGATAAAGATGGTCGTAGCTTTACGGGAAAATCCACCGACGAAATGCCCATTCAGGTAATGCTGAGTGAACCACTGAGCAGCTTGCTTCACGGCTGGGTTGAGGTTATCGGTATGGCTGGTTCAAATGATAGCGTTCGATGCAAAGAGGTAAGGGAGTTTTTGGTTCTATATATGCCGATAGCTGGATCGCTTGTTCCATGGCTTTGCTTATTTCAGATTATCACTTATCAAGGCATTGATGGAGAGGAAGATTTCGACACGAATGGACACAACATGCTATGCAACTTTCTAGCCAACTGTCGGGATATGTACCGTATGGGATAGTTTCACTATAAGTAGTAAGTTAATATTAAACCCCTTTATTATTCATTACAAATATATCTCAATAAGCTGTATTCATTAGAGCTGCTGTAAGTCTTGTAAATGTTTCCGAAAGCCGGCGGTCAAAGCAAGGTGTTTGGGATTAATTTGTGAGTCGGCCATACAAGCAACTCTTATTCCATCGTTGAATTTTTGGATCGTTATCGACACGCTAGTATTCGATTGAGGTGGTCTAAAATATATGATATCCTTGATCGCGTGCCCGAGCAGATTATGGTGCTCTCCAATGTGATTATTTTCAATCACTTCTGTTATGGTAACAGCGAGCCGTCGTGATAGATAGTTAATCAGAAGTTTTATCACCACCACTGGTAGCCCGTTCGTTAGGAAGTCATGTCTGAGCTGGGCAATCGTTAGGAAATTGAGTATAACTTGCTGTCGACGTATTTGCGTTATTGAGTTTCGGACATTCTGCAACAGCCGACAATTGTCCTTTACATCTATGGGCAGGTTAAGCGAAACGAACCCGCTGTTTCCCGCTTTATAGTTGGTAAGGCCAAACAGATAATCTTCCGACATACATCGTCCACTTATCTGAATCATCGACGGTACTCTGCCATCTCCCTCTATACATAGTTCTCTTAGAGACTTGGACATTATTCCTAGTAAAACTTCTATGTCGCTTGGCGGCTTTCTTCGTGGTGTGTTGCGAATGATTCCTGCAATAAATTTGTTTGGGGAAATAGAAAAAAAAAACTATAAACCGCCGCTAAATTATTAAATTGTTTTACCGTATGAACAAATTCAAATGGTTAGAGTTTAGCACGGGTAACGGTCACAAATTATGTTTGTTGTTAAAGCTATTATCATACCTGTCCTTCTCGTCGCACTAGGCAACTCCTCGAGATGGTCTGTGTGAAGATCGGACGATCTGATTTTCTCCGACCATGACACGACTTTTCTTCCGCAAAGTGATACATTCTGCAAGTAGTGGTCAGTGTTGGGTTTGTGTTCGAACAGCTCCTCGAAAACTAATTTGGGCGCTGAGTACAAAAGTGTAATTCCTTTCCAAAATTCCAGAAATGCACCGAAACAAATTGGTAGATATTCGAGCATAAATCCAATGGCTGTATTACGTTTACACTTCTTCATAAGTATGTATATTCGAATGGCTTCTATTTCTTGAAAGATATACCATGGTACCATTAAGGTTAAAGTTGCTCCGATTTTCCAGAACATAAATATCAATTCTTTGATAACATTGATCGGATCCAGTGACATTGTTATTGCATTCCAAATGGTTCCCAAATTTAGATTTCTTCGTTGAATTTCGCGGTCAATTAGCGACTTCAATAAATCAATTTTCATCAACGGATTGCCAGCTACCTTCGAGAAACCCCTTGAAAAATCTGATATAACCGCAACTGTTCCTATGAGTATGACTGAAATGAGTTGTTGTATGCCAGCAATGTGCTTTTTCTCAATGTCAGGAGATTCTAGTGGATCGTGCTGATAGACAAATTCGTTCCATCGGTTACTGATCATGGCGCATATATCATTCCAAATCCTTGGCAAGTAAACTGGACGTTCCAACAAGTTCGCAAATATTGAGTCACATTCGGAAATCTTTTTCTCGTTCTCGTTTCTTCTGTCGATCAGCAGCAGATCAGAGATTCTAAGTATATGCTGCTCTTCTAACAATAAGTGATGTATTCTGTATAATATATAGTAGTACGGTGCACTGAGGTCGCATTCTGCTGATCCACTGGCGCCACATCCGTATGTCATCGGAATGCAGATAATTTGCCACGGTGGAATATCCGACGGCATGTATTTGGAGATAATTTCGCTCACAAAGTCTTGAAGGTTTCCATCAGTTAACGGTCGACCTCGATGTAGCGATGGCGCCAGAATGAAATGGTTGTCAATGTTGAAATCTCTGGGGAAAGTTAGAAAAAAAAAAGTAAAGCAGTAAATTTGAGGCATATTTAAAAAAAAACTAAATATAAGGTAAGGATTGTACGAATTGAGAGCTCTCTTTAGCAATTCAACTCGCTCGACCATTACTGAACCTACTTACTTACAACCATCCGCCTAAAAAGCTCGGTGGGTTAAAAACAATTGCATTGGGTTATAAGCCAATTAACATTTTTTAAGGATGTCAGTTAATTTATTCTTGTTCAGTTTATGCTGATCCAACGTCCCAATGAGACCGCACATACGATACATTGTTTTTCCAGGATACTCGATTGTCTGCTTGTCTGTCTACAGTTCTTGCTTCACTTGGTCTAATCTTGCTCGCTAAGTGTCATTTTTGTCAGGATTGTTGTCCGGCATTTTTACTACATGCCTCGTCCATTTTACCCGTCCCTTGTTGCGACGTTCATGATACTGTGTTCGCCATAAAGTTGTACCTGTACATGATTAATTCTTCTACTACATATTCCATTTCCTAGAATTAACAGGTAAACTTTTGCAGACCGCATGGGCAGTCAGCCACACATCCGATAATAATGCGACTCCGAATTTTTCTGCTGCCGTTGCTTTCCGACGTCACCAATGATCCGAGGTACAAACATTCAACCACCACCTCGAACTCATCGCCGTTGTTTGTGCAATCGGCCCAGACTCTTCTCAACGTGAGAGACCTGAATATATTGGTGAAATGGTGCAGCAATGAGAGCTGCTCATTTTCGACTTTTTATAGATTTATTTATTTATTTATTCAGTCATCAACAACAGGCTTAAGGCCTGTACTCGAAAAAAAAGCACAATTTTTATCCGTGTGTAACTTTTTTGTGCGTGGGTAAAAATTGATGAAAATCTTGGGATAACTAGTGGGATAACATTTTGGAGTGAATTGTTTACATGTGCAAAATTTCTTAAAAATCGGTTTAGTGGTTGTTGAGATGTCATCGAAACAAGAAGAAAATCGCCGGAGAATTTTGCGCGCCGTCATGGAAAATCCGACTGCGACCATGAGATGAATCGGAAGACAACTGGGAATCACCCATACAACTGTGTCTCGGGTGGTAAAATCGTTTAAGAAGTGCCAGACGACCGAGCGGCGGGCTGGAAGTGGAAGAAAAAAGAAGACAGCTGACCCTGTGAAGGCTCGGAAGGATTATTTCAAGTGTAATCCGAACCTTTCGATTCGTGACGCGGCTCTGAAGGCCAAGTGTTCCACCTGGTTCGTTCAGCAAACCATGAAACGAGCTGGGCTTCGTGTATTCAAGGTCCGCAAGGCACCGAACCGGCGTGATCAACAAAACACGGCGGCCAAATCCCGCTGTATCGAGAGTGGTTAACGAAAACGATGTGTGTGGTTATGGATGATGAAACCTACATCAAGGCAGACGCAAAGCAGATACCGGGGCTGGAATTTTACGTTGCCAAATCACGGTTTGATGCTCCGGAAGACATAAGGAAGAAGAAAGTGGACACATTCGGCAAAAAATACTTGCTCTGGCAGGCGATATGCCAGTGCGGTAAACTGAGTAAACCGTACATACCAACGGGTACCATCAACAGCGAAATTTACCGCACCGAGGCCTCCAGAAGCGTCTGTTGCCCTTCCTGCAGTCCCACGAAGGCGAGACATTATTTTGGCCGGACCTGGCATCATGCCGTTACGCGCGATCGACACAATCACTAACGTTGTTTTTGTACCAAAAACCGCCAATCCCCCAAATTCACCAAAGATTCGTCCGGTGGAAAGATTTTGGGCCATAATGAAGGCCAAAGTTCGAAAATCGTCCAAGGTGCTTAAGAACGAGCTGGAGTTGAAGAAAGAATGGATGAAAGTGACCAAAAAGGTCGGTTCTATCATTGCACAAAATGTAATGGGGGGGTCTTAATGGAAAGCTTTAATTCATTCCCTGAAAGTTTCAAGAAAATCCGACTTCAAATAAATTTTTGTCGAACACTTTTGTCTGGGGCATTTTTTTCGAGTACAGGTGTCACAACCCTACGGGATGCGACGCACCTCGATTCACATCAACCTTGCTTTCGAACAACTCCCGAAGTTCAAACATGCATTGCGAGCTGTCAGCTGCGATCGGGTGACAATGACGAACACTTTTTCTGGTTGTCATTCAATTAGTCAGCAGAAAGTGGTAAATAGGTGAGATCGCGAAGTGAAACAATTTATTATTATACATAATTTAATATTATACATATCTATATATATATATATATATATATATATATATATATATATATATATATATATATATATATATATATATATATATATATATATATATATATATATATATATATATATATATATATATATATATATATATATATATACAATTCATTAACCTTCTTAAATTTAGCTTAAAATTAATAAGAGCAGTGTGTTTGTTGATAATTTATATTGTTTAAAAACTACGTACACACAGAAGGTAAATCAAGTGTTGAATTCATGCAAAAATTAACCTTACAAAACACATTTACAGTAATTACATCTAGTACAGACTCGATTGTTGTAACTAGTACGGGCAAATTAATTACAGAAGAAAACTAAACGTAAGTAGCTAGCATGCATTTTTCTATCTAAAAACGATTGTTTTGAATATCCTAAATATTAGTAGACCCGAGTATGTGACCATTTGTTTCTCTTTCTCTCTGAAGGGATTTTTTTAACTGATTCCAAATAAATTAGTTATTAAAAGGTGATACGGTCAAAAATTTGGTCAAGGGAAAACGCGTGTAAATCGGTGAAATCGTTTATTTAAAAAATCAAATTAAATTTCTTTTTCAAGTTCAATTAGTATAAAATTCAGGAAAAATATTCAGTTAGGCTTCCGCTTTTCCAAATCCGAATTGCCGGGCCTTCACGCTTGACCTCTGCCATCAGATTTTGTACAGCCACCTTGTCCACCTTCTTCGCCGCAGAAAGCCGGTTTGCCTTGAACTGCTGCTCGTCCTTAGCAGTTTTTGGTCTTCTTTAGGTTCCGCTTGACAATAGCCCAGTATTTCTCAATTGGGCGGAGCTCTGGCGTGTTGGGAGGGTTGTTGTCGCTTGGGAACCACCTGCACGTTGTTGGCGGCGTACCACTCCAGCGGCCTTTTTACCGTAATGGCAAGATGCCAAATCCGGCCAAAACAGTACGGAACAACCGTGTTTCTTCAGGAAAGGCAGCAGACGTTTATTCAAACACTCTTTCCACGTAAATTTCTTGGTTGACGAGTCCGGAAGCTATGAAAATGCTGCTTTTCAAGCCACAGGTACAGATGGCTTGCCAAACCAGATATTTCTTTGCGAACTTTGACAGTTTCGTGTGCTGGCAAATATCTGCTACCTTTCCCCTTCCTGTTGCCGTATAAAACT
>JASCZW010021538.1:0-10496 GCA_034211315.2 Aedes japonicus
CTTAACACTGCTCATGAGATCTTGGGCGAGGCTTTGTCCATCTTCCTTACACAATTTCTCCCATTTTTTCTTCAAAGCTTCATCGGTTTTGAATGTTTCTTCTCCGCTTTTCTTCTTCTTCATTATCGCCCAAAACTTTTCGATCGGACGAAGTTCTGATGTATTTGGCGTGGGGTGGTTTTGATTCGATTTGCTGGATTAGTTCTCGAGTTATGAAGAAATTTGTGTCTCATATGTATCAGAGCCCCTCTTCCTGAGAGAGTAGAGGTCTCAAACAATCATAAGAACCTTCTCCAGCCCTAAAAACCCTTTCATATAAATTTTTACGTTGGTCGGTTCAGAAATTTTCGAGTCTATTAAGGTTTGACAGGCAGACAGATAGACAGAAATTCATTTTTATGTATATAGAAATCTACCCTCCAAAAACCTCCAAATGCCAAATTTGGTTCCATTTGCTTGATAAGTTCTCGAGTTATGTTGAAATTCGTGTTTTATTTGTATAAGAGACCCCTCTTTCAGTGAGCGGAGGAGTTTCAAACCACAATAGAAACATTTCTTGCCTTCAAAAACCTCCACATGCCAAATTTGGTTCCATTAACTTAATAAGCTCTTAATTATTCAGAAATTTGTGTTTCATTTGTATGGAAACCTCCTCCCGCCCCCTTTCAGATGGCGGAGGAGTCTCAAACTTCCATAGAAACATTTATCTCCTCCAAAAACCTCCACATGCCAAATTGGGTTCCATATGCTTGATTAGTTCTCGAGTTACGCACAAATTTGGCTCCATTTACATAATAAGCTCTCGAGTTATGTAGAAGCTTTTGTTTCATTTGTATGGGAGCACCGCCCCCCAACCTAACATAGAGAGAGGAGGGGTCTCGAACTGTCGTAGAAACATTTATTGCCTTTAAAATCCCCGCATGCCAAATTTGGTTCCATTTGCTTTATTAAATCTAGAGTTATGAAGAAATTACAGTTTCATTTGTATGACAGCACCCCTTCTAGGA
Organism: Aedes japonicus; assembly: GCA_034211315.2. Taxonomy (NCBI): domain Eukaryota; kingdom Metazoa; phylum Arthropoda; class Insecta; order Diptera; family Culicidae; genus Aedes; species Aedes japonicus. The sequence continues at coordinate 1,008 of JASCZW010021538.1, forward strand.
GAGGGGAGGGGTCTCAAACCACCATAAATACATTTTTTTCCTCCAGAAAACCCCACATGCCAAATTTGGTTCCATTTACTTGATTAGTTCTTGAGATATGCAGAAACTTCTGTTTCATTTGTAACGAGAGCCTCCCTTTCTAGAGAGGGAGGGGTCTCTGACTACCATAGAAACATTGCTTACCTTCAAATACTTCCGCATGCTAAATTTGGGTTCCTTTGCTTGATCAGTTCTCGAGTTATGCAGAAATTTGCGCTTCGCTTGTATGGGAGCTCCCCTTTCCAGAGAAAGGAGGGGTTTCAAACCATCATAAGAACCTTCCGGTGTCCAAGACAAATCCAACAAAGCAAAAATCTTGCCTAACGGTCCTTCCGCTCACGAGTTAAATCGTGACAAAGGAAACCCCAACTTATTTTTATTTATATAGATAACTAGCTGATCCCGGTGCGAGCGTTGCTATGCCTGCAACTAAATGAATGAACATTACATAGAACTGACGCTTTTTTTTGAGTAATAAGGAGTTCAAACTTCTATCAGAACATTCTTCTTACCCAGACAATACACAGTTTGTGGCTTAGTTACCTGGATAATTCTCAGGATTCGTTGAAATTTGTGTTTGAATTCACCATAGAAACATTTCTTGCATTCAAAAAACCCCGCATATCATTTTTGATTCCGTTTGCTTGATTAGTTCTCAAGCTATGCAGAAATTTGTGTTTCATTTGTATGCGAGCCGGAAGGGGGAAGCGGTCTCAAACAATCATAAGAACCTTCCCCAGCCCCAAAAATACCTGCATACATATTTTCACTCCGATCGGTCAGACAGACAGTCAGACAGAAATCCATTTTAATATAAATAAAAAATCCTGTTTCCAATAACCCCCACATGCCAAATGTGGTTTCATTTACTTGAATAGTTTTCGAGTTATGCAGAAAATTGCGTTTCATTTGTATGAGATACCTCCCCCTTTCAGAGGGAAAAGGGTCTCAAACCACCATAGAAATATGTCTGACCTTCAAAAACTCCACATGCCAAATTTGATTCCATTTGCTTTATTAGTTCTCCAGTTATGCAGAAATTTGTGTTTCATTTGTTTGAGAGAAGGCCTTCAGAAGGCGGAAGAGTCTCAATGAACATAAAAACATTTCTCTCCTTCAAAAACCTCCATATGCCAATTTTGGTTCCATTTGCTGGATTAGTTCTCGAGTTATACAAAAATTTGTGTATCATTTATATGGGAGATCCCTCTCTCCACTTAAGAAGGCGGAGGGGTCTCAAATCATCATAGAAACATTTCTCTCCTTCAAAAACCATATGCCAAATTTGGTTCCATTTTCTTGATTAGTTCTCGAGTTATGCATAAATTTGTGTTTCATTTGTATGGGAGCCCCCCCCCCTCCTTCAGAAAAGGGAGGGGTCTCAAATTAGCATTGAAACAGTATTCATCTACAAAAACCTCCACATGCCAGATTTGGTTCAATTTGCTTGATTAGTTCTCGAGTTATACAGAATATTGTATTTCATTTGAATAGGAGCCCCCCCCTTTCGAATGAACTAAAACGTCTGCAGCAGACGTACAGTTAAAAGAGACGTTAATAGAAAGAATCTGGCCCTTTCAGGGCCAAGAGAAATCTGAAACCATCATAGAAACCTTTCTTGCCTTTAAAACCTGTGTATGGTTTGGCTGAATGTTTGGTTGAAATTTGTTTCATTTGTATGAGAGCCCCCTTTTTAGAAGGAGGAGGGGCTTTGAACCACCATAAAAACATTTCATGCCTTAAAAACCTCATCCATTCGAAATTTGGTTCCATTTGCTTGATTATTTCTCGAGTTATGCAGAAATTTGGGTTCCATTATTTTGAGAGCACCCCCTCCCCCCTTCCTCCTCATATGACGGAAGAGTCTCAAATCACCATAGAAACATTTCCCTCCTTCAAAAACTTCCACATGCGAAATTTGGTTCCATTTCTCTTATTAGTTCTCGAGTTATGCAAGGATTTGCGATTCATTTGAATAGGTCCCCCCCCCCCTTTCAGAAAGGAGAGGGGTCTCAAATCAACATAGAACAATTTTTTGTCTTCAAAAACCACCACATACTAAATTTGGTTCCATTTGCTTGATTAGTTCTCGAGTCATTCAGAATAGTGTATTTCATTTGTATCGGAGCCCTCCCCCCTCCCTTTGGATGGGAAGGGGTCTCAAACCAAAATAGAAACATTTTTTGTCTTAAAAAACCATCACATGCTAAATTTCGTTGCGTTTGCTCGATTAGTTCCCGAGTTATGCAGAATATTGTGTTTTATTTGTATGGGAGCCCCCCCTTTTATGACGGGGAGGGTTCTCAAGCTACCATTAAAACCATTTTTTGCCTTCAAAAACTCACACATGCTAAATTTGGTTTCTTTGGCTTGATTAGTTCTCGAGTTGTGTAGAAATTTGTATTTCATTTGTATGGGAGCCCCTTTCCAGTAAAGGAGGGGTCTCAAACCATCATAAGATTATTCTCCGGCCCCAAAAATCTCTGCATACAAAATTTCACGCCGATCGGTCCTTCCGCTCGCGAGTTAAATCGTGACAAAGGAAACCCCAACTCATTTTTATTATATAGATGGGTAAAGTTATCAATAAAGTTATCAATCTGGATTATCGATTTGAAATAAATAGAGTTTTATTTTTGTATGAGAATATATTGACACGGTGTAAACGAAAAAAACTCCTTAGAGACTAATTGCCTAGCTCCGCTAATGCAGAACTTCCAAGCAAACTTAAAAACCAGCTTAGCCCTCCACATGGTCGGACTAGAAATTCCATTCTCACCCAATACCGGGAAAGATTAGCCGGAAATGATTACCTATATCCCCAATCCATAGGACTCAACCACAAAAAAAAGCAATAAAACGGAAAATTATATTAAAAGTTGTGTTGGTCCGGGAAGCTCCGCAATATAGAAAAAAAGATGCAAATAATTTCGCATCCTTCGCCGAATCCTTCTTCGATTTAGTTCTGCTCCCACCCACCGCCGGCTTTGATCAATCACCCAGCGCTAAATGGCTTTCCCGGTCGTGGCTCTCGTTGGCTGTTGCCTTGGCAGATTAAAGCGCCCGAACTTTTCACTCTGGCTTTGGCTCCGCGTTTTTCTTCTTTCGGTACTTTTCAACTTCGGTTGATTGAAAATCGCAGTTTCCTTCCAAAGTACTTTCCTAGTCGAGCAAAAGTCCGTGGAAAGCCGATTTCCACGCGTGGCTTGTTTTGGGAATGGTCGGTCGGTCGGCACGTGGATGTGAAGCCAATTTTCGGAACGATCGCGTTGTTGGCAAGGTGTAATTACGTTTTTCGTGGCCGATCGATTCTAGTTAAAATCAAGAGCAAACCCCTTATCGGAAATGGTAATTTTGCTCAAACTATATACTTCCTGCCTTGCAGCAAGAGAATATTCAATTATTTGCGATTTTCCTCGATGGTAGAAGATGATGACTTCTGCAACCAGCCAGTCGGCAGCAGCAGCAGCAGCAAACGGTGTTGTTGGTATTCATTCGAAAATCGTTCCGAGAAGAAGGAAGCTGACCTGGACGACGACGACGGCGGGGGTGAAGTGTAGTTGCGCTTAAACGTGAGCGGGAAAAAACTAACCCAATTTGTCGTCGCTTGGTAAATGCCTTTTAAGTTCCATTAATTTTTCATCGTGTCTCACTCTTGACATTGCAGTCCGGCCCACCACGTTACAGCGCTTGCTTTGGGAGAACGAGGACGGCAGACGAGGGACGTGTTCTGAAGCGGAAAAGTTGCCATCAACATCACAAATTTCTGTCCTCTTTGTATGGCGCTGGTCGGTGGGTAATAGGGTGAGGAAAGCTTTCACAGCATGGAATAGACACGGTTGGGCTTTGATCTTCTTGTTAGGTGTACACATGGAATGATTTTCTGCCAACGGAAGCGTCTTTGACGCACTGACTGTGCTGGATAAGTACGAGGTTGTGCTATTTACGCTTTGCTATCGTGGCGGCGAGGCAGTGATTGTCGATGTAAGTGCTCGGAATTAATTCAATTTGGTGTGGATTTATGGTTAATTCGCCGATGAATCGAAGTGGCGGAACGCGGGATCGATTTAGAGGGATATTGGATAATTGTATGGGCCGCTCGGATTTTTTGAACTCGCAAGATGGAGTTGGACTACTGAGAGTTGCATGTACACCCAAAATACTGGCATGGTGCAACTTTTGATCGAAATCAAAAGAACATTTTTTGCGTGCTTTCCTACACGGAGAGAAATTAGTCTTGTTTGAAACAACCAAAACTATGGTGAAAATGCAAACTCTGGTTCTGCTTGAGTTAAAGTTGATATTTGTTTGCTTTAAACTCGCGATTGTAGTTGAAGCAAACCACTTTTTCAAGTGATTTCTACTCAGATAATAACATTGTTTCAAATTTAATGTTGGTTGATTGGAACTTCAAGTCTGCTTATTTTCAACTATAAAAATGTTTGTTTTAACCAAAAATTAAATTGCTAGACACAGTTCTGTTTTGCTGATTCAAATTGTGATCTTAGGTTGTAATAACCCGAATGTTTGGTAAAAATGGCCAGAGTTTATGGTTGGGTAAATACCAACCTTAAATATGATTGAGAACAAATTAGATGATTAGTTTCCTTCATCTGATGTTAGTAAAATTACTATCAGCTATTCATGCGGGGACATTTCGCGAGTCCGGAGTGAAATTAGTGATTTAGTGTGATTTAGTGTAGTGTGATTCGAAACACTAATTGATCCGGAGTGAAATTAGTGAGTCCGGAGTGAAATTAGTGATTCAGTGTGATTTAAAGTTTATTACAGTTTTATGTTATTGTTTATAAAAAAATAAAATGCCGCATAACCGGGAGAGCATAAAGTGATTTTTTTTATTATTCTAAAATAGAACTAAACACATAGTTGTCCATTCCCTATGGTATTTCCTATACCTTTGCGTTTAACGGTAAACCAGCTAAATAAATTCTAAATAAATAAACGGAACAAAAAATACGGGAGCTGTAGTACTATTTTTTTTATTGATTTAACCAGTTGTTTGGTTATTTTAAACAATACCGCTGGTTTCAATTACCGATTAGATGTTTATTTCAAACAACAAGTTTGTTTCTTTTGCGCTAAATTTTGGTTGGAGCAAGCGTTGACTGTTGTTTGAATTTACCTTAAATTTATAAGCTGTCAAAATCGCACAACCAATATAATGATTATTTCATGGTTGTTTAAGCCAAACTTTTTTCTCCGTGTAGCAACAGAATTAGCTCGGATATACACCTCTCCACCTATACGCAATAATTTACTATAAAATACCGTACACACCCGAGCATTACTTTTATCGTTTATTTCATGTTTATTGCGAGAGAAGAACATAACAGAAAGTATGAATTTATTCAAAAATGTGATCGCAAACTGTTGACGTTATTTTGTTTCAATAAATGTTTTTATTTGTTAAAAACGTTTATTTTTCGTCAAAAAAAATCAGTATAAACGTTAGATAGTTGCTCGAGCACTGCAAACATGGAATAATAGTGAGACCGATAAGGCAAAACTTAGTATGAAGTGTTTTGTACCAATTACCGGCCTTTGTTTACATTTCGCGGCCAATCCAATGATCTAATCATTCCAGGAGGATGCTGGGTAGGATCATGTTGCCTTTACATTCTTCTTCGCCTTTTTTTCGTGATATTTTGTAGATATTTCAATTGTATGTACACAATAAGCTTAAAATGTATTATCTTCCTTTTTGATATTTTCTCTTCTTTATATGAGGCTTTTCAGACATACAAATTTAATGTGTGATTTAAAAATGGCTATTTAAATGTCAGCCGGGAAAGAAAAACCTTGTTCTACTAAACTTGTTTACCTATCTTTTCCAAGTTCTTCATCATATATGAGCGTTAAATTCGCAGATTTTTACGTTACACTGTGGCAGCATATGTACTTACATCTATTCCAACCGCGCCTAGATTGTCGTGTCGGGTGTTCCTTTCGTGAATAACTCAGACACTAGTTTCAACTTCAAAATGGTTTCAACTCAGACTTTAACCTCTATGAATATGTTTTTTTTTTAATAAACGCATGCTAATTAATCACTTAATCCGCTTTGAAAGTGATGTTTAATGGAGTTCTAGCATAAATTCAGCTTCATACTTCCTTAAAGATCGATATTTCGACCTTTAGGAATTAATTTTGTATAATAAAACAAACTTCTGGATCGCATAATAAGCTTACAGATATGCCTGGATTTTTTTAAAGCTCAGATCGTTGAACATTTTCTGAACGATTTTTCATCAATATAAAACGAATGGACACTCAATATGCATGGAAATTAAGGCACAATTCCTAGCAGTTATTAGATAGTATGTTTTCATGAATCAACAATATTAGTAATATTAATATGCTGTATTCACATCAATTAAAAAAGTTTGGTACCTGGCAAATCATATATATTTATATATATATATATATATATATATATATATATAAATATATATATATATATATATAAATATATATATATATATATATATATATATATATATATATATATATATATATATATATATATATATATATATATATATATATATATATATATATATATATATATATATATATGATCTCAAAACCATTTTTATTTGACGAATCAACTACTCATGTTGGATGATTATTTTTTTATTATCTCTAAACGAACAACAAAAATCCTTGAGCAATGTCTTCTATTTGTTAATTAAATATTGTATTTAAAAAAAAACCATTTCTTTTAGTATATTAGTACCAACCATTTCTTTTAGTATATTAATACCAACCATATTTTATTAGTATAAAATATGGTTGGTATTTGTAAAAATATTTATCAACAAGCCAAAAACCATAAAAAAGAAACATTATTTTTATAAACAAGTGTTTCGATGTCCGATCATAGAAGATTATAGTTTATAAAAATCAACATGAAAACCCGTATTTATTGAAGAATCAAATAAATCCTGTAGGGTGTCAAAATTTGTTTTTTTTTTTCAATTGCATTACTGGAAATAACACCGACCGTTCTCTTATTCAGCTATCCTAATGTTGATCTTAAGAATAATGATCAAATGATGACATAAACTACGGGTTATGATGTAATGTGTTATAAAGATGTGGAATATTTTACAGAACAACTTTGCCGCAGCGAGTTTGACACCGTCTTTATATTGTTTTGGGATAGCGATTTTTCGACAAAGAAATCACGTTTTTAGCCATGCTTCTTCGACTCTTAATGCATTTGTACTAGAGAGCTGTTACAGTATTTAGCAATAAACTTTACACATTTATTTTATTCATGAGTTGAGCAATCAATCAAAAGTCACAAGTAACAATACTAGATAAAATAGTACGCACAGCAAGAACACAAGAAATCTTTCTGATTCTTCGGAGAAACTTTTAAAATGCTATCTTGAATGTCACCATTTACCTCTACAGAAATGTCTTCCGTTAGTCATTTAAGCACTTTGATTTCCTTTAGCATCTAGTTGACGAGCGTTTCAGTTCATTCAAGACTATTCTTGCCTTCTCCAAATAGCAGCTACATCCGAGGATCGGCGACTATTTGCAACCGAGAAGAATCGCTACATGCCAAAAATCATTCCCAATGCGATGGCAATATTTCCATCCGACAATTCGGTATCCTTGGCATTCGGAACGATGTTATTAATAATAAAAGGAACATTCGACAGTAGCACGTTAAACATCATTCGCCTTGTCAACTTCTTCAAACTCTGCACTATTCCAGTTTTAGCTTCCAGGATACTCTTGAGAGTTTCTTACAAATATTCGACAATATCTCAACCGTTTAGATTATTCTGGACCTGGATAAGATGCGTCAATATCTGCATGACAATATGGAGATACATTTTGAAGTCCGCACAAATACTCAATGACATATAGATAAGATCTGCTGTTTTACCCGTTTTACCACATCGATGAATTGACGGATTACTTAGATTTCCAGAAGTAATTTCATGCATTTGTCACAGAATGGAAGTATTTTGTTTTTCAGTCATAGAAAAAGTTTCTGGCATGCCAAAAACCACTGTAAGCATACCTGATGATACTTTGATAATTGTTATGCCCATCTACAAAACTCCTTGTTGTGGATTTGGTTAATCCTTCGCCAATCAAATCGCTTAGCGTGAAACTGTTATTTAAACGGGGTCCTCAAACCGTACCGTGTACAAGCCGAGATGTTTTTGCATTTGTGTTAAACGGTCAACAAACTAGACCCCAACTTCCAACACAACAAAAACTCGTCACCGCCCTGCATAAACTGTCCTCTCCTGCTCCTCGCGCATTTTTTTCCGCAACATAAGCTAAACAAAAACCACCATGATTTCGTCCGAGATCTTACGAGCATCTAGATCTGGATTTAGTTTTCGATATTTCTAGAACAATGGCAACTATGTATTATATCATTTTTCCTAAAAATCACCAAAATCGATGCCAAAACAACTGTTAACCTTTCCAGGATGACTATGTAAGTCTCCTAAAACGTAGCAATATTACAGGAAATTCTTGATGATTTCCATCAGTGTTTCGTATGCCGAAGAGCGCAGACTATCCATCCATAGCGAACGGTTTTGTCTAGTTCCAAAGTACCTAGATAAACATTAGGGCTGTGGAGGATCATCCTTAACGTTGGCTGCATCGTATGCTGGCTGTAAATACCCAACAAACCTTCGTTACAACCTGAGGCTTTGTCAATAGCAATGGCTCAAAATACTACTCTTTGATGACTGGTTTCGGAATGACCTGTAATTTAATTTTAAAATGCACTCGGTTTAGAAAAATAACAATCGATTTATTCAATCAATTTATTGATGTTTTGCTCACATATTGTTCCGAACGTCCATGCACAGATATATCTCGCAATTATGCTCTCGCTGTATACCACTCGATCAACGATCAACTAATCCAGAGGCCGTATTTTAGATCTCGAAACGAACGACTTTTTGTACGAACGCTTGTGAGAAAAAGTTCTTCGTTTCGACATCCAAAATACGACCCCAGTATTACTCTTCGATTCACATACCATGTCGGCTGCGTCCCAGAGGCACCAATAGCTTTGAAAGTTTTGTTGTTGAACTCCAATCATCTTCAGTGTCGAATTCCGGATTTTATAGTCGTCAAATCGAAGTTTTACCGTAAGGACAGGAGCAAGGGACTCAAGAAATAAAATTTTGCTGCAACTGGATAAACTGCCTCAGCGGATTGCGTTGTGACTATACCATTTGTTTTCAAGTTCAACGTGAGAGTGAGCAAGATAGCACTCACATACTTTATCGAAACGAGAATGGACAAAACGAAAACATACTTTATCGAAACGAGAATGGACAAAACGAAAACGATAACTTTTGTAACTCTCTCTCTCTCTCTCTCTCTCTCTCTCTCTCTCTCTCTCTCTCTCTCTCACCCACATAAACAATAATGTGACAT
>JASCZW010021539.1:0-10494 GCA_034211315.2 Aedes japonicus
AAAACTCACTCTCTTTCTTCTTACTTAAAATGTGTCTTTATTTGTTGTTTCATTCAATGTTTACATTTAATTATTACATATCAATTGTCTAGCTGAAGAGGCTCTTCATCTTTGTTCTTCTTTGTGTTTGTTTGTGGTGTGTTTGTTAATTTGTTAATCTAATGTACATATCATCCTCTATGGAGATTGGTTTGTTTAATTTAAATAATTTGATAACCTACCTAACTACAATAACTACAATTTTAAAAACCTAGGGAAGGGGTACCAGGTCCCGGATTACTTGGTGGTCTGATAGGTGGCAACGTGTCCTGTACCTATTGATAGTCTCACTAAAACGATCTTCGAGTGTTTTAATCTCGGCCAGACGGTGGATCTCAGTATTTCTCGTCCGCGGAGGTGTGTTCAGGATTATCCTGAGAAATTTGTTTTGAACCCGCTGTAGTTTCAGGTGGTGTGTTTTAGCGCAGCTCTCCAGATCGGCATGCCGTACTCGATAACCGGGAGAATGATCTGTTTGTAGATAGCAAGCTTGTTCTTCAGGGACAATGTAGACTTTCTGTGTAGCAATGGGTACATAAGCTTCAACAGAACGTTACACTTTGTGACAGTCTTGTCAACCTGTTCCTGAAGTTCAGCTTGCTATCTAGAGTCACGTCAAGATAGATGGCTGAATTGGTCCATTCCACCGTTGTGCCTTTTAGACGAATTTTAACATCCTCAGCCGGAACAAGTCTGGGCGATTTCGAGTGTGGGAAGAGGATGACCTGGGTCTTTGCTGCATTGATGCAGATCTTCCAGTCTGTGAGATACTTCAACAGAACATTCAGGCTTCGCTGCAGTTTCGATGCGATCGCTCTCACTACCCTACCATTGTGGACGACTGCGGTATCATCGGCGAACAGCGACAGAGATCCGTTTTCAGGGAGTGGAGGTATGTCCGAGGTGAACAGGTTAAACAGAAGTGGACCTAGTATGCTTCCCTGCGGAACACCGGCGGAAACCTCCTGCGCATCAGAAACTGCACCATGCAGCGAAACACTGAATGTTCTGTTTGATAAGTAGCATTCTTACCATCTTCACCAGAAAGACTGGAAGATTGAACCGATGCAGTTTGTACACCAGGCCATCATGCCAGACGTTGTCAAACGCCTTTTCAACGTCAAGAAGGGCCATGGCAGATGTTTTCGAAACCGACTTGTTTCGCCTGAGGATGTTAGTGACTCGATTCAGTTGATGTCACCGTTGATCGACCGCGTCGAAAGCCAAACTGTACATCAAGCAGAATGTTGAGTTCGTCTGTAGACGCAAGGAGCCGACGGTAAATTGCTTTCTCGAAGAGTTTTGATACTCCCGAGAGAAGGCTGATGGGTCGATAGCTCTTGGAACATGAAGGATCTTTCCCAGGTTTCCGGATGGGTATGACTTTAGCTGACTTCCAGCACGAGGGGAAGTAGCTAAGGCGGAGGCATTGACTAAAAATTAATGCTAGATGTTCGTAGAATTGGGAACTCAAGTGCTTGAGTTCCAAATTCAAAATTTTGTCGAAACCTGGGGCCTTCATGTTCTTCGATGTTTTGATATAGGTCGACAGTTCGTCAGCTGTGATTTCTAGTTCCTCCGAAAAATCATTGGGATATAGATGGATGTTATTCGCATGCTCGTTAACGGCAGCTTCGTGAGGACTGACGATGTTCTGTCCAAGATTGTGTGAGCTGACAAAATGTCGACCTATCTCAGCAGCCTTCTCAGCGGGAGTAATCAAACGATCCTTAGAGTCATTGATGTCTAGTGGGATCAACGGTGGAATGGGCCTAGGCTTGGTTTTTAAAATTTTGTTAATTTCAGAACGGCTTAGCACAATCTGGGAGGGCGCGGATTTTGTTAGCAAAATTATTGTTTCTGAGATCCACCGTTCTGGCCTTAACTCTCTTTCTTCTGCGAGATCTAATATATTTATATATATTTCGATTTCCTTAACGTTTAAGCCATAATGGATTCCCTAATTTACCTGACATTCGCATAGTAACATGAATAATAATTTCACAAGAAAACCATAGACCATATTTTAGGTACGCATTTAACCTTATATTCCCAACTATGGCCAAATGTATTCATCACATAGTAAAATGTAGATTATAAAAGTTTTCAATGGAAAAGTAAGAGTGAGCGGTTGTGTATTTTTCGAAGGGACTTATTCATACCAATACCTATATAACTAAATGAATATAGTGGGAATTTTAATGTTTTGAAATGGAATGGCCGATTGATCTACATGAGAAAGTCATTTAGATGTTATAAAGTAGCTTTATATTCCGTATAGTATACCGAATATAGCCGAATGCCGAAGCGATAATATAAATAAATGCCCGGAGCGATGAAATAAACAAACTTTACTGAAATTCGTTCGAACAAGTATCTTTAATGATATCCTTCGAAAGTTTTCGACTCAATAATGTTAGTTGGTGACTTTTCATGGTCCAGTACAGCAAACGCCTTATTAAGCATGTCTTAGCAAAGGTATAACTAGTTGAATATCGTTACTAGCTAAATTATTGTATGAGTTATAGTTAAAACTGTAATCGTGCGCTACATAATCGACAGAGCCAAGGAAATGTACCCTATATACTTATATATAACCTTACAACAACTGCAAGATAATTTTTGTTATATTCTGTTTGATAAAACTTCCTAAACTTTGAACATTTTAAGAGACGCTATACACATTTGAAAATGTTGCAATTGATTATTGTGTTTTCATAACAATCACTAAACCTGCCGGATATTTTTGTAATAACGAATTTTATCGTAATTTGAATTCTAGAGTATTTCAATGTTTATTATTACCCTTGAAATCCAGAATTGCTAAAATTTCCTAAAATCTAATTCTTTGAATCTTTGAAGGTGAATTATGCAAAGGCATACTACAACTCAGATTGTATACAAATGATCCGAATGGTATGGCATTTAAATGGTGAATGTTGAAAAGGAGTCAAGGATATCAGTCAAAATATATGTTTGTATGTACGTATTATAGAATTTCCTCCGCTGCCTGTCGTTACTGAAATCCCCAAACGAAGCAAAACTTTGTTGATGGTTCCGGCGATGGTGAGAATTCCAAGATGCAGGCCATTCAGGCACAGTATGACATACGAATAAACATTTAGTAATGTTAAGTGATTATGATTATAAGAATGAGCAAAACTATCATTAATTAAATAATTTTATATTCCTAACAGATCCTTAACTATCTTCTAGGCCTTAAAGATAGTCCATCGTAAAACGTGCAACCGTGACCGTGTCATCATTTAAACCAAAATGCCCTTTTCAGGGCCACCAAAGAGTTATAAAGAGTGTACAAGAGAATTTTCCTACATACTGACTTCATAAAACTTCAGGGCCACCAAATAATATCTCAAGAGCGTACAATAGAATTTTCTTACATACTGGCTTCAAAACGCTGGTCTAATGTCCCATAAGAGCAGCACCCGTCATATTGTGACTTAAACTGCTTCTATCGGTAAGGGTAAGCGACCTCGCACGAATAATTGAAACCCTTTTAACGCTAATAATAACCACACAGAATTTCCCTGACATTATAATGCATCACTTGGTTTAACGTAGTCTACGTCAACCGGTCGTGTCTTGTGTCATTTTTTCATTAGGGTGAATCTAACATTGAGAGACTCTTTTTTGACTACTTTCTCTTTCATTCATATTCCAATCAGGGTTGCCACATGTACAGATTTATCTAGATTAACACAGATTTTTTTCATTTTTTTCATACAGATATCTGTATGTAAAGATTACAGATTTTTAAGAAAAACCAAGATTTTAAATATTTTTGGCAATTGCTTATCCACTCAAAAAGCTACAATTTTAAATATGAGTAAATCATATTTCTTCAAATTTTTCTCAATACTACTTTCAGTGTGCTGTTTTAGGCCTAAGGAGCAAAATAAAATAATTGACACTGTAATTACAGTGACAGATGACAGTCTGAAAGTCAGTTTGTGTATGTGCCCCAAATGATTTCTCCATGATTTTTTTTAGATAATTTTTGAAGAAAATTTTATAGAATTTCTCATTTTTCTTGGCAAAAACCTGAATATATAAACCAATGTTATAGCTTTCGGAAGCCAAATAATACTTGATTAAGAGGCATAATTCGTAGTTTAAAAGTGAATCAACGGAAGATGTTTATATGAACTATTCGTGATATGGTCCAAACCCAGGGGGCTAGTCACTGTCCCACGTTGTGTTTGTGTTTCAGTGTGTCGGAAGGTGTTACTGTGTTTCAACATATCTGGCTATACTACAGTTGAAAATTTATGCTATTTGGCAACCATGGATTAATTGACGTTTATTCTACGAGCACTGACGCATCATCTGAATCACATCAGTACAAGCGAGAGGAAACAAAACAGTGAGAAAACAAACAATTAATTCTTGTAAGTGGTTCCGTGAATTTATTTTTCATATGGTGGCGAGTGTGTTTTTGAGGGTGGTACCTGAGGTGGTGGCTGAGTGACTTAACCCCTGGCCAAACCGGTCAATGTTATCCGGCTAACCAATGTTTCCTGTGTTACGGTAATGTAACTCCGTATTCTTGAGAATATATGTTAATCATATCTTACAGTTTAATTCAGTATTTTAAAGGAACACTTGCTATGATAATCTACGGGCGAGACGAAACGACTCATATATATATATATATATATATATATATATATATATATATATATATATATATATATATATATATATATATATATATATATATATATATATATATATCTGAATTTCAGAGACAAGACAGCGAAAAGTTGCATTTTTTTATCCTATTCAAAGACTCTATCCGTTGCTATGAGCATGAGTAAGATAATAAACATCATTGACCACTCTTAACTGCTACTCTATTGCTGCTAGATGAGCATTTATTTCACAGAGAACCAACAGATGATACTTGGGACTATAGCATACATTTTCAATGTGAAAAAACTGGTGATCTCATGTGAAAAAACTGGTGATTAAACCAATAACCAGCGCCTGCCTCGTCCGAATGCAGGTCAAATAAGGAAAGGAAATTTCACAAGAAGGGATACTCCAACGCGATCCTACGTTAAACTTGCGGTTATATCTTAGATATAAACTACCTCTATTTGTTTAATATTAATACCTATTTCTGATTTGAACCTATTTGTACAAACAGTGCTATTGGATCCTATCACAAAATGGGATAGTGGTTTACTTGCTCAAGGATATGGTCGTATGGCGAGCATGGCAAACCAATATTATGGATCACAATAAATTGTGATCTCCACCACCGAACCACCACATCTCACCAAGAAATATTTTTATTGTTAATTTTTCTGTACTCATTCGATCACTCACATCGCCGAATTAGATAACCGAACAATATGAAACGCGCCATGACCGATAGCAAAATAGTGCGTAATAAAGCATCGACCCAACCTTCCACTGCCGATGCTCGAAGCAAACTTTTTTTTCGTAAACTTTCAATTTTTACAACTGTATCAATCCTGTAGAAGCTTCTTATGAACAATCTATGTGAATCCATTTAAAATTGCGATAGAGGATTTGTTAAAGTAAGAGTGTGTAGATGCATTTCGTGCCTTCTGGCAACTTTATGCTTTTATTGATGTTCAGGCTCATTGCTTTAGAACCAACCAGGGAGACTTGGTCCTATACCCAATGATATCATTATCCCCAATCCTCTCAATCAATCGCTTTGTTGTGTGATATACTGGATGGATTAATATTATTTGAGGTAACTTAATACAGACGTCATCTAAATTTTGCATATTGACAGGCAATCTGTGGAGGCCCACCTTGTACCTTATAATAAGATGCTTAGAGGCAGACCTGAATATTCGATGAGGAACTTCAAAGTTTTTGTTTCTGTTTCTATAGGAGAAAAATGGTGTTTTTACGATGTTGCTTTATCAATTTATTTTCGTAAGTTTGCTTTCACTCGTTTCGTAAACATGGATTTTGTACATAGAACAAATGTCTTAGGAATTGTATGAAATATTCTTAATGCTTCTCATCTGGTAAAATCTGGCTTTCATTACACCTCTTTGTACAATGCACGAAATGAATTTCATGAAGATCAACCAATTGCTGCTTCTCTTCAATCGTACTCATACATGTTGGTATTGCTGCTCGGGTGCGCTGGAATCATTGATTTATTTTTTCAATTACACACTGAGTCGATATAGAAGATCTGTCAGTCAATCATGCAACCATCAGAGAAACGTTTATTGATAACAAAATATTCGTAGCAGTTTATGTTGTTCTCGTACAATGCACGAATGTTCTTTCTGTGTCAATAAATGCTTCGTGTTTGAGACAGTTACACGTGTGGCATTGAGACCTTCGTACTTCGACCCAAGTAACCACTAGGCTGTAATATCATGCATATATAGGGGATATGTATTACGTCTAGTGCATTATTGAAGTTGGATTAAAATGAAAAGGGCCCCATTAAGATCAAACTAATGCTATATTTTTTGTAATGCCATAAGACATTGCTAAAGTAGAATTTTTGCATTGGTAATGCATCACTACATTGTTAGGCTAATCTAACGCTTCATCACTTGACAACTGATGAATTGATGCAATCCCACATTACCGATGTTGATTTTGGGTTGGATCAGTGCAATAATATAATGCTTGTAGTTACTTGGGTAGCTTCTTGAAAAGTACAAATCGATTTACAACGAATACAACGAATAGATTTGTTAGTCCTACCTTCGATTTCGTAATAAAAACGAAATTTAATTTTCAGTGTGGGTGAGAGGGTCGTGGTGGAAAAGTACATTTTCAGTACAAACTGTGAACAAACTCGGTGGTTATCCTATACAAAAATCCAACACGACAGTCTAGATCCGCTAGATTTTAGCATGATTGCTATTTAATGCGGTTCGATTTTAAAACATGTGGAAAACCTAAGGTTCTTAAAATCCTTTTTGTTTTTTTTTTTTTAATTCCAGAACAAGCCTAGAATTGTTGAATATTGTTGCCAAAATTTGACGGGTATTATAAAGTACTTTGGGTAAGCGTAGAAATAATAATCCTCCCGTTGTTCAGGTGGATTGTCACAAAGTGAGGGCTCGATTCCGGCTCCAGCCGGTGGAACTTGAAAATGTCCATACTTAACCGAGTCCACCGAGCGTTGAGTTTTCCGTTGTACACGGTCGTTCAAGAGAACTCAAAACTGAGTACAAGCTACTCAGTTTCATATTTTCTATTGAAACGTCAGCGCATGAGTAAGAGGATTTATGAATTTGAGTAACATCAACTCAAACAAAAATAAAAAGCTCAGTTTTTTCATTTTGAGTTTTCTGCTCGTATCGACGCTAAGGTAACTACATAAATAATTCAAGGTGGCTTTTGCGAAGCAAAGTGAAAATCTAGTTCGTCTAATAAATAAGAAGTTGAAAAGAAATTAGAAAAATGGAACAAGTTGCAGCAACGGTGGATGCGGAAACGAATCGCAAATTGAAAGGTAATTGTTGATTTGCTGATGTAACCTAAAATTTCATGTGCCCAAGCTCTCCGAGAAATTGATTCCACGGATAAAGCAAAAATCTGCAGTGAAATGAAAGCTTGCTTTCCTTTGCACAAAATGTTCTTATTAGAAAAGAAGAGCATCTCGGAAATAATGGAAATGTTTCATCATTTAGCTACATTCAAGGGTCTTTTGGTAACACTAACTCGTGGTTTAGTTATGTTAAATAAAACTGACGATATTTTATTCGATTTTTCAGATTTACCAAACGTTTTCGAGGTTATTTCCGAATTCTGAGCCAAATCCGGATTATGAAGGAGTTTTGTCTAAATGTCTTTTATATTATCCCCATAAGTTTGCTCAAGTTAAGGATGGTGAACGCACTTCCCTTCTTCATTTGAATTACGTACTGTAATAATGGGATTATTGCTTTTTTCAGAATACATCTGGGCCTTACTCAGGATTAATGACAAAATGCCTATTCGTGGCATTCGTCTAACGGTAATTGTGAGTCCACCAATAAACGATCAACATGCTATTCATCGTTTAGTTTGCTGGATAACGGTAAGAAAATTTTATTTGTAAATAGTAACATTAATTAAGTTTATTTTACGACATTTCAGCCCTCAGAAAACGCATTGGTGGAATACGTTGCTTTATTGAACAGCATAACCCAGCGAACTTATAATGTTAATCGATTTTATGGCGATCGTTCTGTATAAAGCATTAAACCATAGACAAGATAGACAGCTAATAGACTTGCCGCCTCATTTAAAGAAGCAGCTCATGCGGAAGACTAAGAATGACTTGATTTGCTAGTCATGCTGTAATATATATAAGCTAATCCAAATAAATAAAGCTGGAATACATTTAAATGCGCTAAAAGTTTCTTAATTCCTAGTATTTAAAGAGAAAACGGAATGATTTAAATTCTTTTGCTCAACTTTTACTCATTTCACTAAAATTTAAAATTTGTGAAAATGAGTAGGAATAACTCTAATTAAAATATACATATATGCAGTTTACTCAAAATTGTGTTTAGGTTTATTTACTCAATTTAGGGTAGGTCCGGTTTTAATTAAATTGAGTGACTTTTCACTCAATTTTGAGAAACTTCAAACGAGCGTGTATATGTTATGTTCAGTGGTGCAACCGCTGGTTTTTTTAATCAGTTCGTTTATTTGTAGGCTCAGGCGTGTAACCTTACGGAGCCGATATTCAATATTGTTGTACAAAATTTTTACTTTTTTGTTATAAAAGAGGATGCAATTACTCGTGGCTAGCTCGGGTTAATGGTCACATTTTCGTTTGAGAGGGCTTGAACCGCGGTTGAAGCTGGTTGTAATTATTGCTCTCTCTCTCTCTCTCTCTCTCTCTTATATTTTATATTGTCCCACCCTATTTGAAATCCTGGCTACGCCTATGGAGTGAGCCCGGAGAGAATCTCTCAGATTCGCCCTTATGAAAAAAAATACTCGAGAATTGTGAAAATACAGGGCAAAGGAAGAGTTGAATAATTCAGGTTTTGCTAGCTAATTGTTGGACGGATTTTCACAATTATTACCATTATTTGTTAAATCCAAATTGTTAAGCACCAAACAATAGAGATGGACCTCCACACGGATGCCAAATCGAAATTTGAACTCTTCCTTTGACGAACTAGTGTCTCCCGAATAATATTGAATTCTTGCTGTGGGGCAGGATAAAGCATCGGCATAGCATACACTGTAACTGGCCAGCACCCATTAATGGGTAAAAAATCACCCATTTTTTTGTGTTTTTATTTTAGTAGTGATTTTTAATAATTAGCATTAGCAAAAACATTATAGATCGCAATTACTGTATTTTTTTTTTTATTCCTTTATTATCGAGATTTTCAGCCCTGGGTTGGTTCATCTCCCGTCGCAGTCACTCAAATACCATTTTAGGTATTTTCGTAATTTGTCCGGGGTGAGATTCGAACTCGTGACTCGTGAGAGGTATGGTGGTTAACCACTACGTCGGCTGCGCCCCTGAATGACTGTATTTTTATTTGTATTTGTATTTGTATACGTAACGACAACCTTTGACAATTCTTTGAACTGATGTTCAGTTTATGAAATTCTTTCACATGGAATATCAGCTCGAAAACATAACCCTCATTGTAAGCCCCGCATTTTGAAACCGGACACTACAGTTCGGCAAAGGTTTTTCACATGTTATATGATTATATTGGAAAACATTCATAACATCAGTTCAAACGACTCATAAGTGGTTTTCATTGTGGCCGTACGAGCACCGTTGATGCACCGCGTTCTGGACGCCCTAATGAGGTCACTGCAACCGAGAACGTCGATAAAATCCATGATAGAGTATTGGAGGATCCAAAAGCGAAATTGAGAGATCTAGCTAAGGCTTTAGGAATTTCATTGGAACGAGTTGGCAACATCATGCATTCCGTTTTGGATATGAAGAAGATCTACGCGCGATGGGTGCCGCGGTTGCTTACAATGGACCAAAAACGCATTCGTGTTACAACCTCTCAGGAGAATTTTAGCAAGTTTGCACGCAACCCGAAGGAGTTTGTGCATCGATTCATAACCAGGGTTGAAACTTGAATCTATTACTACACACCGCAGTCATCGCAGCAGGCAAAACAGTGGGTTTCACCGGGCGAATGTGTTCCGAAGCGCCCGAATACGCAACAATCGATGGGAAAGGTTATGGCCTCCGTGTTTTGGGATGCGCAAGGTGTAATATTCATTGACTATCCAAAACCATAAGAGACGCATACTTTGCAGCGTTATTGAATCGTTTGAAGTCCAGAAAAAAACACCGCATTTGCAGAGAAAAAGTGTACTCTATAATTACGACAATGCGCCTGCTCATTCATCCTCAATTGTTCTAGCAAAAATTGAATGAAATTCTGTATCAATTGGTTCCCCATCCACCGTATTCACCAGACTTAAGTCTTAACTTAAGTT
>JASCZW010021540.1:0-10495 GCA_034211315.2 Aedes japonicus
TGTAGGTTTTGAACATTAGACAAACTGTTGTTTTCGGCATCTCTCAGAACTTTAGCCAGCTTGAAACCGGACCCATATTTCTTCTTCTATTCGAGCTCCATTTGACGTTATTTCTGAACGCAATCGACTACTTTGATCGAAAAGGCACCAATTCAGCGCCAACATTTGATAAGGGCGAATCTATTTTTGTAAACAAACACTTTGTCTGCTAATTTATCGGAAGTTGAATACAATTCCTTCAAATTGCATATATCTGCGGATATAAATAATGCTCCTCTTCCTTAAAGAGTGCCTAATTTGTATTTGTGACCTTTTGTTCAAGAGAAAATGACTACGAAAGCCATTGTTTAGAAGAGCAAATTCGCCCTAATCTAATGTTGGTGCTGATTTGTTCTCTATAGAAGTATAAAAAAACCACTGTCAAAGATTTTCGATTCCCAATAGTCAGCCTTTAGTCGTCGGATAAAATGCTAGTTATTACTGTACGATTTTTTTTCAGTGTACACTCCAAGTGATTTGTTTGGCAAATATATATTTATTATTTCGACAGAATATTTTCCGCAGTCTGATGGAGCTCGCCTTAAACCGTTATCTCGATAGAGATTCATAGAAGAGTTGCTATATGGAGTCAGCCTTTTTGTGTCATGAGAAATTCACGGAAGATCCATTGTTTATGTTTGTCAGCTAGGTCCTAGTGAAACATCTGTGTCAATTTGTGTTTGTAAAACTTTGTAGAGTAGGTGAATATTTATATGAACACAACAACATAATTAACTATACTTGTTGAGCTGACCATTTTTACGTTTACAATTTAGTTAGACTTAGATATTCCATAACTTTGCATCCGACGTCGTACTTCAACATATTGCACTGCAGGTTATGGTTTACTCACAAGCTCTTACAGCCACATCATGACTTGCATGACAGATAGTTAAGGTATGTATATAAAGGTGAACTAGATGTTGATAATTTAACTACGCTAAAATGGGAATTTCACTCTAAAGCGTATAAAATGTTATGTTTAAAAATAATAATGACTCAAAGGATTATGAAAGCAATGAAATAAATGCATAGGTTAATAATAAAAAACATCAAAATTATGATGATTAAATTTCATTCAGGTTTTTAAATGATTTAGAAAAACGTCTGTGTGCTTCTAGGAACTTCGGACACTGTATGACTCGAATGTATTATTTCTCGAGTAATTCATGATAAGGGCCTAAAAGCCATTTGTAAACAATGACTTTAAATGTCGATTTCTCTTGAATTTTGAATCAGTCTCGTGAAACAAAGGCAGCATTTGTTAGAAGAATGTTAGTTCTACCATATGGAGAAGCTGTCTATAAGGTCTGTATTCGCAATAATCCGGCCACCTCAAAACATGAATAAAACATAAATTTTGCATTAACTTTTTGTCGCTGTTGTTATTTCAGATTCATGGGATTTGTTTTAACAATTTGTGAAGACAAATCATAGTTATTCGGTATTGCATAAAATTTTCGAACTGGTTCGGGCGAGGAACCTATTTCAGTGTGTCTAAGTGCGACGACGGCGGTAAGAAAATCGCCTTCCTTTTTCGGATTCTGGCACTTGACCCAGACTAAAATGTGCTGACAGTTGTTAAGTGTCTGTATGATTCCGAGTAGGAATAAGTGAAATAGATTGGGAAAGTATTCTGGCGTTGAGGAAAATGTGATCGTTGAAAATGAGAGGAATTGTCATTCTGTTGAAACTCCATCGGAGAAAAATTTAAAAAAAAAAAGGAAAAGTTTTGTAAGTGTTAGTCTGGCCAGTTATAAGGAAAGCGAGAATGTGCTGCAGCCATGGTTAAGTATAAAAATACACGGCGAAAAGGTTAATAGAAGGGCCAGAGCCACTGCCAAAATTATCAAAAGTCGAAAACTTCACCAGCATTCGGACGCTATGCGCCGGTATTGCTTCATAATGGGTCACCAGTTTTTACACATTGAAGATGTATGTTAGTGCCAAACATCATCTGTTGGTTCTTTGTGTATATACAGCTGATCTGGAAATAACGGAGTAGCATCCGTGGGCGGTCAATCATGCTCATGCTCATGCTCATTTGCATAAAATTTTCGAACTTTGCGCTTAACTCCGTCCATTAGGGTTTGTACAGACTCTTCAGAAATCGCAGAAGCCGCCTTTGTCCAAATTAGCTGGAAGTGTTTGATGTCTTTGATTCCTTGCTTCTTTCCAGAAAGCTTCCGCTTCATCAGAGCCCATTATCTCTCGATTGGTCGTAGCTGTGGGCAATTTGGCGGGTTTGAGGTTTTTGGTACAATGCTCACTTGATTTGCTTGGTACCACTCCATCACAGTTTTAGCATAGTGGCATGATGCCAAATCGGGCCAGAACAAAGGTTTTTCTTTGTGACTTTTGATGAAGGGTAGCGATCGCTTCTGCAGACACTCTTTCTGATAGATCTCCTTGTTGATTGTGCCTGTAGTGACGAAAGATTTACTCTTTTTGCCACACGTGCAAATTGCTTGCCACACAAGGTATTTTTTGGGAAATTTCGATGCCTTCTTTGTTCTGAAATGCTCAGCTGTAGCATTTCTGGCCATAGCAGAATAAAAAGCCAGCCCTGGAAGCTGCTTGAAATCCTCCAGGACATAAGTTTCATCGTCCATAACAACGCATGAAAACTTCGTCAAATATTCGCAGTACAAACGTCGAGCCCGTGATTTTGCTGCCAAGTTCTGTTTGTCGTTGCGATTTGGAACTGTTTTTACTTTATACGACTTAAGTCCCAAACGTTGTTTTGATTTTTGGACAAAACCAGGCGACATCCCTATTTTACGAGCCACCGTTCGAATGGAGAGATTCGGATTTTTCGTTAATATCCTTTTCACCTTTCGTTCCATGACAGGATCAGCGCGTCCAATGTTTTTTGTCACTTCTCGGTTTCCTCTCTACCGTCAACAGTTCCGAAAATGATTTGAGCACATCGTGAATAGTGGATTTAGGCAAATCCAATGTTTTTTGCAAGGTACCGTATTGACAAGTCAGGATTTGCCGTACGCCCGTACAAAATTCGCTCGCGCACTTGTTTTTCTTTTCGTCGCCATCTTGAATACTAAACATGAAATGTAAACATCAATCATAGTTTTTTCATCATAGACTCTCAGCTATACCACAGTGAAATTTTGTATTTCCTACGTGCAATATTTCAAAGTTACAATGGATTTGAAGGTGTCCGGATTAATGTGGATACAGACCTTAGTAGGATTCACGTGGTTCAGGAGATCAACGTTTAAAGCCATTGTTTATAATCATCGGCTTTATGGCCCTTTGAGGGTCCTCGAAACGTTATTGAACTAACTGGTTGATAATATCATGATTTGCAGCTATAATCGACTGTTTACCGAACCGAAGCTGGTCTAAATAACTTAGTATTTGGGGTAAAAAGTGAGTAACTTCGTACCCAATGCGGTAGGTAAACATTACTATACCCAAAAGCTGGGTCTTCACCACACTTAATCTATCTCACTTTATACTTTTTTTAGCGTGCAGGTTGTTATTTTACAAAAGTTATCACATTCTTCGCAGTGTTCGTTTCTGAGCTATAGGTCGTACTAAAAAAGCTAATCTCACTTTCGACCATGAGAGTATAAGAGAATAGCAATAACCAGTCATGTTCCCCGTCATTTTTTCTTTCACACTGAATTTCTGAACACAAGGCACCAGTATCTGTCAAATCTGAGGTGTGACGTCACTGGTGGATCTGTGATCTGGTCCATTGAACCGGATGCATTAGGACGTAGATGAAAAGTCTGCACGTTTACCTATCGGCGCTGCCGCAAATCTGACATCTCTGTTGCTTACAGAAAATCCGTGACCTATTGTTAGAGAAACGCCAAATTGTCTGAAGCTAAAAATCAAAACAAAAGGCTAAAAGTTACGTTCCATCGCGCTTTTGTAACGGTGCTTTTAGCTTTGCCTATTTCAGTGCGTTTCAACCGCAGCCAATTCCGATATAACCTCAATGATATGTTTATTCTGTTTTCGTCGCACCACCTTCTCGCAGCCTCTTAAACGATCCCCAATTCGAATGGTTTCATTCGATTGACGATATTGATGTCGCTTGAATCCGCTTCGGAATTCGTTGGTGTTCACGCTTACTTATTGTGATTTGTATAATTATTATGCAAACCTAGCGAAAGCAAAAAGCGGATTTTCGCTTTTCTTTACTAACCAAGGTGCTAATTTCACCGAAAATCGGTTGCCATTATGGTCTAGTCAACTGTGGCGAGAATTCCAAATGATAGGAGGACAGTGCCAACAAAGAAGGCGATGGATTCCGGTAGGGAAAAAACGAAGCATGCCGACTGGGTCGGTAAAATGTGACTCATCATCCTAGTTGGGTGGTTGTTGGCTCTGACGACACCCCGCGATCGCTGAGCATTAGAAGACCAATGTGTAAATAGTGGAATTTCCGAAACGGATTAGGTAATCGCTTATGGGGTTTCGAACGGTTCTTTCTCATATGGCCTATGGTCAGATATGCCGAAACACGTGTCGTTGCGTGACAGGTAGAGTTTTCGTCATTCGGTAAAACAGACATAATTCATCAGATACTGCTTTGTCTGCGGTGTAAATAATGTGACTTGCACAAAATTTCCCGCCTTACTTATTTGTGTACCGTCGGGATGGACATTTTGGACACCTTTGGGGTTGACCGATATTGTTTGATATTTTTTGTATATTTCCGTTTTGATCCAAATGTGCCGAATTTGCCCATATGATATAACTTAAAAGTGTTCATATTTTCTCGTCTTTATGATGGCGCTATGCGCTGAAATAGTTTTTAAGGAAACGTTTGTAATTTATGATGAACTCTCTAATGGGAGGGCATGTTTAAATTTTCCCGGTTATTGACGGTTACACAACATACTAATCAACCATTGTTTACTTTATTTTCAGGCCGCGTCGGCTCAACGCCAGACAAGGGCGTTCCGGATATGACATGCATCTCGGACATTGACGAAAATGGCATCAACCGCAACTTGAAAGTGCGCTACGAACGGGACCAGATTTATGTATCCTTTTCAACAACAAAAACAAGAACCAAACAAAAAACAAACGACATTCGAACCGTTAACCGTGCATGGGTATCAGACATAGAAAAACAGGCATAAGGGACCCGGAAGATCTGTCGTAAAATAATGAACACAACTCTAATTTGTCATTTAGATTTTTTATCTCATCGGCAACGACTAGTTCCCATTTGATGAAAATCACTTCAAAGGGTTAACACAAAGTCATTCGTGTTTTTTTTTCATTCCTCCATCTCACGTTCATTCACTTTATGGAGACAGCTGAGAATTCCATGACGGATGGAAGCAATTTCGGCTGTTCCGGAAATGGTTCATCCATCCATTCATCCGTCCATCCATAACTCATATACGGGCGTTACATTGTAAACGATAATGGGATTATATGGGATCACTTTAAGCTAAAGGGGAGAATCACTAGACAGGAGCGAGAGAAAAACCTGGCGGAAAAAAGGAACACAATCTTTTCTTGATTATGGTGGAAAACTGATCTGGTGGTTTTGGCTTATAAATCATGTTTTCATCGCTGGAATCAACTATATGGAACGCTTACGTAGGTATGCGCAGTAGGCGGTGTGCAGGGAAAAAGGTATTTGAGATATTTATCAATCTAGTGCTCGGACGTCGAATGAGCGTTTTGAAGAATGGATTTAAGTGTTTAGCTTTAAATTAGAACACGCCGCTTTCGGTATTTTTTCTTCCTCTTCGTATTTATCTATTTGTAGTCAAAGAGTCTGGCCTGGTTCTCAATAGATTAGAGCTAGGTATGGTTGTAGCAGCAGTATATGCTGGAGTGCTTGCGAACGTTTAAAGTGTTTCGTGATTGATCAAAGCCAGTCTGTCTAGAGGTATATATATTAAGTGGCAGCGAATTATCGATTCTATAGCAGATCACTACAACGTTTTGAGGTTCAGTTTCTTTGTTAAAAAGGCAATGTACGGAAGATTTTGTTGCCTTTTTAACCAAGTAGGTATATCGTTCCTCAGTTACATGAAACTACTTCGGCATATATCAAAACATAGAATTGTGAATACATATTGAAGCCAATCTTGATTAAACGAGTTGAAATTCTGTACAAAACATTCGAAACATAGAAGTAAGAATGATCGCGTAAGATTAAAAAATAGCCTCTTTTCAGTTGAGTGGTGGAGCATTTTAAATCGTAGCAACCTTTGACTCATCTGCTTGAAGACCTTTGCTTGACAAGACATGTCCGAAGAACTTCACAGAGGTTTGACATAGCTTGAGCTTCGATTTATTTAGTTTACCGTTGTGCTTTTCCAGACGAATCAGAAGATTTTCCAAGCATCTGTTGTGGTCGATGAGAGCTTCCTCCAAAGTTTCACCAAACCCAAACACCAGCAGATCGTTCGCCAGACACTCTACATCTTTGAGACCTTGGATAACCTCCTGCAACTTCATCTGAAAGATTTCAGGAGCTGAAGAAATACCAAATGAAAACCTAGTCCACCGGTACCGACTGAAAGGACACCAAAAAGTTGTAAGCTTGCTGCTGGGTTCATCGAGTTCTACGTGCCAGGACCCCTGGACCCCTTTTTTGTCGTCAACCGTCGTTTTTCAAAGCTCAGGAAGAATTTCGTCTAGTGTCGCGAAGTGAAGCTTTGGTCTCTTTAGTGCTTTTTTGAGCAGAATAGGATCAAGACAGATTCTGATGTTCTTTGATTGTGGGTCACCTCGTTGGACAATCGGTATGTCGGGGTTCCTTCACAGAAAAGATTCCCTTGTGCTTTTCTATAATCATCTCGGCTGCGATTCTGTGAACATTCCAATTTGGTGTTTTTGTTTCGAACGTAACCGATTTGCAGAATTTGACGAAGCCCAGTTCACGTGATACTTTCGCCGATATAAGTGGCCGATGGTCTACGTCCACAACTTGTAGACCCAATCGGTTTGGGCGCTTCAGCCGACGGCAAGGAATCTTCAGGAATTTCCCCAAGAACGTTGATATGATTTTCACCGAAACTTTGCAGTCTGAAGGTAGACGGTCCCACCTTCAGGTTTTCATCTCCAATCATTTTGACCAACCAGTTATGTTCAATAAGGCTCATGTTAGCTCCGGTGTCCACCTCGCAAACCACTAACTTCGATTGATTAGAAAAGTTGAGTTTCAACTCAGCCATCACACTGCCTCCCTTCGATGAATTGAGTTGATTCTCCGCGATTTCGATTGTAATGACGCGGAATTTCACTTGAAGCACACGCTAGCTTCTGACACCATGTTTAAGTTCAGTAAAAGACACTAGATTTAAGAATTTAATTACACTTGAAATAGTTCTTTATTCAGACATCGATCTTTACTCTTCGACACGCTACAGAGTTATGCTCGATCTGCCTAAGCATGAGTGACAACCAACACCATTCCGTGGGGGTGTACACATACTGCAACAGTAACAAATAAATATCGTTCTTATGATATGCAATGCTTTAAACTGGAAATAATGAAGAGCTATTATTCCCTAGCTTGTTTCTTGAAATGGGGCTTCGTTTGATAAAGCATTTTTGTTATATACGAATCATACGTAAAGTCTGTCAGCTCTCGGCAAACGTTATTGTTACTTTAATTTCTTATATTTTTGTTGACATGCAGATGTCGCTTAGAATTATTTTCCGTTCTTAGGAAGTGTGCGGTAAAGTCAATAAATGATTGGAGCACCGTTTACTCCAAACCAAATTAAATTCAGATTTGACTGATATAACGGTGACCCACACGGAACACGAGTTGGACTGCTAGTCCTGCTTTCTAGTTCGAGAACCATAACCGTAATGGAAAGTCATTTTTTTCTCGGCGTGATCAAGACGGTTTTGCCGTGGTCCGCCGTTTGAGTCTAAGAAGGAGGACGTCAACCAACACCTATCTGCCAGTTTCCGCCATTGCTGGTTTGAAGCCGCACAAAAGGACTCGTTTGTGACGAGAAGTCACCATCGCAACTGAATGGTCAAAGTCTGGTTGCTCGTCCATTGGTACCACAGCTACACGAAAAAAACCGTGCCCAAATCCGTGAACTGCAGCCATGAATTCGAGAACATGCTAAAAAAAAAACCGTGAACTGAATCACGCAATCATGAACAAAATTACATTTGAAAATAAAAATCCTGAAAACGTGAACTAGTTCACGGTCGGTTTCCATTTTCGGTAACACTTTTGTTTCTGTGTACGATACGCACTTAACGACAATCATTACGACTCACCACAATAGCCTAAAGAAAATAAAACTACTACACAGTAAACTTATTATTATTTTTCTTCAATTCATAATTTTTTCACGAATCTACCAATTTATTTACTTGTAACTTCAGTTGATAAATTAGAAATCCCATAATCCCATAAAAGACTCTAAGACACAGCTCGAGGCTTCTCGAGTTTCTGAGCATTTTGTCGGGTGTGACGTTCCACGGCAGCACTTCGTAGTTTGCAGGGGCTGTGCAGGCCAACTTTGACTTGATCGACCCACCTTGCCTGTGCATTGCCTCTTTTCCTTGTATCGGTCGGTTCGGTCTCGAGAATCACTTACAATATTCTGCCGTGCCGTGCCTAACCCACCGTAGTCGACAAATTTATGCGGTGTACAAGTTTTCCTAGCAACTCAGGCA
The DNA here is from genome assembly GCA_034211315.2 of Aedes japonicus. Classification (NCBI taxonomy): domain Eukaryota; kingdom Metazoa; phylum Arthropoda; class Insecta; order Diptera; family Culicidae; genus Aedes; species Aedes japonicus. The sequence goes on from JASCZW010021540.1 coordinate 8,689, forward strand.
ATCCATGGTTCCTGCACTCCTCCGTAAATCAATAAACCTCTCGTTCAAAGACACCAATTTACACCTTCCTCCGCGAACATAATACATGTCTCGTGGCCGTAGAGGACTACGATTAAATCGTAGTGTCTTCCGGAACCTAAATCAGGCACGGTTTCCAGCCATACTGCGTATTTCGGTTATGGCTGCTTTGATATTATTTCAGCAGTCCTCAGGAGGGGCTTCGTCGAGCATACCCCTATCAGGCAACGTTGCTTCGATACGCTTTGCGCAGACTGTGACTACATCAGGTTGCTTCAGTCATTCGAGACTGTTGAAGGATTGTTTGGTCGCAGTTTTTACCGAGTTTGTAGAACCACGATGGGTTCTAACGTCGATTATGTTTGAGAACTGCTGTCCATGAATCAAAACTTGATCGATTTGGGATTCTGTCTGCTGCGATGATCTCCAGACTGTGCTGAAAGTAGGCGCATCGAATGGCCATGTTCTAGGAGACGGTGAGTTCAATAAGACTTACACCGTTGTCGTTTGTCCGTTAGTATGCGCTGAACTTCCCAATAGCCGGTCTAAACTCTTCCCCCTAGCTGACTTTAGCATTCAAGCCTCATGGCTTGGGCAGCGACCGTATTCACGTTCTAGCTACGCCTAAAAGTCATCCCTATCGTCATAAGCGCTTCTGGCGTGTGGGCTATGCACGCGTTGATAATGCTGAACCTTCTTTCGTTGATCGATCACGCCCTTTTGCATTTCGTCCATCACTACGAAAGCTGTTCCCAGCTCACGCGTCGTACCACAGCTTTGGAAGATGGTCTAATTACCTCTAAACGTACGTACCATAGATTCTTGCCAAACTTGCGAACCTTCAGTACATCGGACAGTTTGTGGATGCTTCCGGCAAAATTGTGGGATTGCATAGCAGTTTCATGTCCGAGTTTCGCTGCTGTGGTCTTCGCCGATTGTCCGAGTCCGTGTTCTACTGTTGAAGTTCCTGTGGTTGCTTGTTTTCCGGCTGGCTTGCAAGACCTGACGCCAACCCTTTAGAACAGCATAGTGCACAGTCAAATTTAGAGTCCCACGATGGCAACTTGAACGGTGATTCAGCCGCCCTTGACCTGAGATAAAGTCGCTGTTTTGAGCCGCTCCTGACGTGGAGATCAGACTCTCGGATGTTGTAAACGCATTTCCTCAAAATACAGTGCTAAACAACTTGATTTAAGCGCCATTGCTCGTTTATAAATATTTATTGTCATGATTAAAATTCAAACATGCTTTTTTAAAATTTGAATTTGGAAAATAGTATGTCCTGGTTTTGTTGAAAGAACACAGTATTTATTTAATATTGGTTACCTTCCAGTTTCCGTGTAAGTTTTTGTTTTGATCTGAGACGTGTTGGTAGATGTGTTAACACGATCAATATTTGGTCTGTGTTCCATTTATTTCGAACAGTTCTAAATAAACTGTAAATTTAAATCAAGAGTTGACCACCAGTGAGTTGGTAGACCGTCCATCGGGTGCATCGGGCAGAAATGATAATGAATTCCTCAAAGATATCAACATGTGTGTATGTGGACGTGTGTACAATCTTACTCATTGGCCGGCACGGTATTATGGAAGAAATCTGTTCACAAATAATCCTTCGCTGAACATTGGAAGTAGCCTTAACTGAGAGCCAGGAAGTGATAGTTTCATCGCAGTTCCAGCAACTCCATTTCAGAATGTCAGTATAGTCACACCTATTCCGAGGTTATTATCATATATAATAAGCTCCTGCATGTAAACATTACCGATATCATTTGGATATGGGTACTGC
>JASCZW010021541.1:0-10483 GCA_034211315.2 Aedes japonicus
ATCAAAATCCTGGAATAGGTCATACTGAACAGACTTAACCGCCATCTTGAAACAACCCAAATCATACCTAAATAACGATTCTGGCGGTTCTCGAGTACGGTAGTTTCTGTTTTCAATCCGCCTCGAAAACTCATATTCTGAAGCTGCAGCGTATCCAGCATCGTTGTCTTCGTATCGCGTTAGGCTGCATGAACTCAATTCATACGATGAGTTTGGAGGTATAAGCAGGAGTTCTTCATTTATCAGATCGTTTTGTGGAGCTATCGATCCGCTGTGAGGTGTTAAATCCATTGGTAATTGCAAGTTATCGACGAAATCCTCAAACTAAGTTCATGACACTGTACTATTGGTACATGAATCTGGAGGTGAGCCTAGTCGAGCAGGTTCATATCGACGAATGTTCCTAGTCGTGATAACTCCCAAGACTTCTCTAGTAATACTGTAGTTTTTGTGACCATGAAGCAAGAAGCTCGTGTAACACCAGATCCACTCCGTTCGGAGTACATTCCATCAATTTTTGCAAGTAATGTTGGCCATATCAGCTGTGACAGGAAGTTTTGCACCCACGGGTCAAAAACAAATGATTCCACTGGATTTGGTGTTTTTAACGAAATGTATAGCGCTTCCTCAAACTACAGAAATCCTTGCTCCGTATACGTCGCAGAGCTGGCGGCTATACACTATGCATTAGAGCAAATTGTCCTCTCTTCCCCTCTGATCAATTTTTCATTCTTTACGGATAGTCTCAGCTCACTTCAGGCTATTCGTTCGATGAGGCCAGCAAAGCACTCACCGTATTTCGTTAGCGAAATACGATCTCTCGAGCGCCATATCAAACAATTCCTAACCATTCACCTTGGTTTGGGTCCCTCCTCATTGCTCCATTCCGGGCAATCAGAAAGCGGACTCACTTGCCAAGGTGGGCGCTATGGCAGGCGATATTTATGATCGGCAAATTGCACCTCGACTTCACCCAAGCCATCCTACAACCCTGGACTTGATGGTGTTTCATCTGCGTTTTGAAGCCGTATATCACTGGTTTATTAATTCCACTTCATCGTCTATTCTCGCATGTCCCTCTCCAGCGGCATATTTCCATCCTGTTGGAAGTTCGCGCATATGTTTCCTGTCCGCAAAAAAGGGAAGCAAACGAGCCGTGGATAACTATCGAGGTATTACATCGAAGCTTTTCGAGCTAGTTATTATGGAACCGTTGCTCTCATTGCAAGCAGTATTTGAGTGCTGATCACTAACCTGCTGTGCCTGACTTCGTATATTATCGAAAGCATGACTGATGGGGCTCAGACGGACGTTATATACACCGACCTACCAGCGGCATTCGACAAGTTGAATCATGCCATTGTGGTTGCTAAACGCGACAGGCTTGGTGTAAGCGGTAATCTTCTGAGTTGGTTCCGCTCGTATATCACCGGTCGCCAACTAATGGTTGCCATAGGAGATTGCAGATCAGCTAGCTTCTCCGCCACATCAGGTATACCTCAAGGAAGCCACCTGGGAACGTTGATTTTCATACTCTACTTCAACGGCGTGCATCCGATTATCGAAGGTCCTCGCTTATCGTATGCAGATGACCTCAAAATCTATTTACGAATCTGCTCTTTTGATGACTGTCACATTCTTCAACGTCAGCTGAATGCATTCGCCAGTTGGTGCAATTTCAACCAAATGGTAGTGAACCCTTCCAAGTGGTCCGCTATCACGTTTTCACGAAAAAAAGCAACCGATTATGTTCAACTACGACCTGCTTGGTTCGTCAATCGAACGCGTCAATCAGGTAAAAGACCTGGGTGTGATCTTAGTTTCGCAACTTTCATGCGGACAACACATCACATATATTGTTGATAAAGCGTCTAGAACCTTTGGATTCATATTCAGGATAGTTAAGAACTTCTCCGACATCTACTGTCTGAAATCACTCTATGGTTCCCCGGTACGATCGACACTCGAGTATTGTTCTGCGGTTTGGAACCCAAACTACAACAACGGTGCTTATAGATTCGAATCAGTTCAACGTCGCTTTCTCCGTTTTGCGCTTCGTAGACTACCTTGGAATGATCCATTTTGGCTACCCAGCTACGAACACCGTTATCAACTGATCATCCTGTCGTAATCCATCCTTGCGTCGTCCGTCCGGTACAAGTAATCTACAACTAAAACTACAATTGGAAAATCCTAGGGGTGGGGAACCAGATTCCGAATGATCTGGTGATCCGATGTCAGGCAGCGTGCCCTGTACCGATTGATAGACTCACTAAAGCGATCGTCGAGCATTTTTATCTCGGCCAGACGGTGGACCTCAGACGTTCTTGTCCTCGGAGGGGTGTTCAGGATCATCCTGAGGAACTTATTTTGGACACGCTGAAGTTTCAGGTGATGTGTTTTTGCGCAGCTCTCCCAGATTGGCATGCCGTACTCGATGACTGGAAGTATGATTTGCTTGTAGACAGCAAGCTTGTTTTTCAGGGATAATGTAGATCTTCTGTTGATCAATTGGTACAGAAGTTTCAACAGAACGTTACACTTTGTGACAGTTTTGTCAACCTGTTCCCTAAAAATAAGCTTGCTGTCTATGGTAATGCCAAGATAGACAGCTGATTTGGCCCATTCCACCGTTGTGTTGTTTAGTCTTATATTACAATCCTCAGGCGGAACAAGTCTAGGAGAGTTGGAGTGTGGAAATAGAATGACCTGGGTTTTCGCCGCATTGATACAGATCTTCCAATCGGTGAAATATTCAGACAGAACATTCAGGCTTCGCTGCAGTTTCGCAGTAAGCGCTCTTATTACCCTACCATTGTGGAAGACTGCGGTATCATCGGCGAACAACGACAGAGAACCATTTTCAGGGAGCGGGGGTATGTCCGAGGTGAATAGGTTGAACAGAAGTGGACCTAGTATACTTCCCTGCGGAACACCGGCGGAAATCTCCTGTGCATCGGAAACTGCACCTTGCAGCGAAACACGGAATGTCCTGTCCGACAGATAATTTTTAATTATCTTCACCAGATAGATGGGAAGATTGTATCGATGCAGCTTGTACACCAAGCCATCATGCCACACGTTATCTAAAGCCTTCTCGATGTCGAGAAGTGCCATGGCAGATGATTTCGAAACAGACTTGTTCCGTCTGAGGATGTTACTGACTCGATTAAGTTGGTGAATTGTCGACCGACCACGTCGGAAGCCAAATTGTTCGTCGAGCAAGATGTTCAGCTCATCGGCAGGTGAAAGAAGCCGACGGTGGATTGCTTTTTCAAACAGTTTTGATAGCCCTGAGAGAAGGCTGATAGGCCTATACTGCCGTTATTCGCATAACTGTCCCATGTATATAGGGTATCCAATAGAACATGGGACAGTTATGCGAATAGCGGCAGTATAGCTCTTAGAACATGAAGGATCTTTCCCAGGTTTCTGGATAGGAATGACTTTGGCTGACTTCCAACACGAGGGGAAGTAGCTAAGTCGGAGGCATTGGTTGAAGACCATCGCCAGATGGTTATAGAACTGGTGGCTGAGTCTGAACACCCTGCTGTGTTTCTTTTTATAGCCTCGCCCAGAACGTGATTGGTCGAACACGAACAACGAATAGAAACAACCTGCAAAAGCCACAGCGAAGAAGACGAAGAAGATTTTTTTCGATGCGGAAAGCGAGCGAGTCGATGCGAATGATGAAAACAAAAGCTGACAAGAACCGGTAGACACGCTCAATAGTGATTACCCAGATAATGATTAAATTATTGCTTATTTTTGTATGTTTATATATTTATTGTTTATTCATATTATTGTATCTGCTACACATCCTAGAGCTGCTTCTGACTAGAAGAGACACAAGCAGAGCCTGAGGCAAACCTACCTGTTCGTTCAACCTCGACCGCTTCGCAACAATCTCATGTTAATGCTGCCTCTGTATCGAACAAATGATGGAGTACACGGTGCGATTACCGGACTACAGTGAGTGTTCAACAGAGTGGCATCTGTCTTCGATTTTTTTATTTTTATTTATTCAAACACAACATCTTTGACGAGGACATCGCACAGACTGGTCACAAAAATGTTTTAATTCTATTCTTATATACTAAATTACTAATGTTAAAATCAAAAGAGTCACACACTTGATTGAAAAACCTATAACATGAATTTAACGGGTTATTTCGTCCATAAAGAGGTGGCCAAAAATCCACAACAGTTGACGATTCCGGAGCTGACGAACTGGTGCATGTAACATAACATTCTCAAGAATGCTGCTACAATCGATGTTGCACATGACCACGTCGAAGACAAACAGCCGTTGAAGCATCACTCGACGACTCGATAACGGTTGAATATTCAGCAGCGCACATCGATTTTCATATGGCGGCAGATTGATAGGATCGTTACAGGGAAGGCGGCGTAGAGCGTATCTAATGAAACGCTTCTGGACTTTTTCGATGCGTGCAATATGAACGGCGTGGTACGGAGCCCACATTTGCACTCTGTATTCCAGCACACTACGTACTAAAGCACAATACAGCGACTTAAGTGCATGCAGATCATCGAAATGTGCTCGTTGAAACGCAGCTTCCGATCAAGTTAGACTCCTAGGTCGTTGATCGACGTGACCCTCTCTAGTGATATGTCGTTTAAGCCGCAGTCGTGGGACGTGGAATGACAACGAGCGAAGGTTATCACTCTGCACTTAGCCGTATTCATCTGCATTCCGTTTAAATCACACCATCTAGACACATGTTCTAAATCGGCTTGTAAAGCACAGCAATCTACAAGCGATTTAATTACACGGAACAGCTTCAAGTCATCCGCATGGAGCAATTTACCGGAGTTGAGACCATCGCACAGATCGTTGAAGAAGAGGATGAATATAGGAGGGCCAAGGTGGCTACCCTGTGGTACACCGGAGGGAATATCAAATAAGTCCGATCTAGCGTCGTGCACTTTGACAAAAGCTTTACGTGAACACAAATACGACTGAAGCCACGGAATAATCCAAGTGGGCAATCCAAGGCGGTTAAGTTTTTCAATGGCCAGTTGATAAGGTCGACCTTGTCGAACGCTCGTTGATCACAGTACCAGTGTAAACCATGAGCGTTCGACGTCGTGGCACCGCTTCTGACGAAACTCATGTTGATATCACAGGAAGAAAAGTACCATTTGAGATTGCGTAAGCCATGGTATAGGTATCGACCGTTGGGTATAATAACTAACTTTGGGTGATCCAAAAGTAAGTTATTATGCCCAACGGGTCGGTTACATACCTATGCTTCCCCACGCAACTGCTAATGGTCTTGTCTTCTCAGAGATCACTGACTGCACAACAGAGGTACATGGCGTCATGTAACAGCTTCTCGAAAACTTTCGCAAGGCAGTTAAGGATTGATATCGGGCGATAGTTCTCAACGCTGTGTGTATTTCCAGCCTGGTGCCAGCTTCCAAGCGTCAGGAAACACTCCTTCGATCAAGGATCGATTGAGGATCGTAGCGATGGGACAAAACAGCGACTGAGCACACTGTTTGGCGAAGACAGGTGGAATGTGACCTTTCGATGCATCTACTGCGCTGAGAGCATCGTAAATATCGTCATTATTGAAGGTGACCAAGGCAAGATGAAGATTATACAACGGAAGCCCTTCCAAGTAATGCTGCGCCAGCGGAGGTGAGTTGTCGTCGTGTACGGAACGGAAAAACTCAGCAAAAAGATTTGCGGTAGAGACCGGTGAGCAAGAACTACGAGATTGGAACGTAACCTCAGCGGGAACCCTGGTCGAGCTCTTTCGTTTGTTGATATAGGCCCAGAAAGATGAAGGGTCTTGTCGGAAATTCATTTGGATACGATCAATATACTCACGGAAACGATCATCTTGCAGTCGGCGATATTCTTCTTCAGCAAACTTCAGAGCTCTCGTGTTCTTGGTATTTTTGTTGCGAAAGAAACGTTGCCTGAGCTTTCGTAAGCGATTACGACGGTTACGGAGTTGTGGTGTCCACCAAGATTGGTTAAACTGCCTTGTAGGCCGATAAGTTCTAACGGGAATAGTTTCACGGATGATTCGATCAATAGTGCCTTAGAAAGCCGTCCCGAAGCATCAAGAGAAACGTGTTTCAACAGCTCATTCCAGTCCTCGGAAGCGATTCTCGCATTTACGGGTTCATAATCACAGCGGGTGAAATCATAATGTCGTGTTGTGATGTCTGCTTGGTATTCTTCCTCACGGGAACGGGCGTCCACAGTTACAATAACCGGCTTATGATGGGCGTCAATTTTTAATAGAGCAGATGGCGGCTCGAAGAGATCTATGATACATGGATCACTCACGAACACCAAATCAAGTGGATTATCGTTCGCGTTCAGAAGATCATTTACTTGATGGTGGCCAGCTGACAACAAAGACTCGACTAAGGCAAGTTCCTGTTCAGTTGACGCGTTAATTGGCAAGTATCCCAGAAACTGTTCATCAAACTGCCAGATTAAATTCGGCAGATTGTAGTCTCCAAAGCAGATGATAACATCACGCGAATCGGCAAGACATTGAATTTGGTTAACTGATTCCACGTGCCTCGTGTAATTGTCCGGGTTGCTATTTGGCCAAATGTAAATGCAGCAGACATAAAGAGAAAAAATTTCATGTCCCACTGAGTGTTCTAATTGCACTTCCACAGTTAGTGAGAGTTTTTGGATGCCATCAACAATGCAAGATAATTTGTAAATTGTGTGGCAAACACAATGATAGTTTATGTCCAGGAAAGTCTAGAAAATTTACAACCCGGAAGGTTCCCTCGACCGAACCGGGGGCGGCTAGGTAATATCGTGCCTTTATCGACTATACTACCTGCGGCGAGAAAAATACTAATGCACACAATCATAGTAATGTAAAAATGATTTTGGAAACGATAACCCTCGAATAATTACCTACTGTAGAAGTTCATTTGGAAATTTAAGTTAAGGACATGCACTGCAAATTGTGATAGCAGTAATTTCAGAATGTCAAGAAATAAGAAGTAGTAAATACTTAATCTATGAAATACTAACGGTATGATTTGGTAGCTTGACGGCATAGTTGAGCAAGAAAATTGATTAATGTCTGATGTTATAATTGATTTCAATAGATATTTAGGAAGTCTCGGTCAAAGGAAAAACAAGTTCCCTTTTACTTTAGCCGTATGCATCACAGGTTGGGTAAACTGGTATCTAACTTCTAAAACGAAGCTTCGGATAAAAAATTATAAACAATGAAAGATGGTCAAACAAGCATTCCAACTAGTAAAGCTACAAAGCCATTGTTATGCATAACATTATTGAAAGATATTAATCGAGGTCGAACAATTATAGTATTTCTTACCAGCTCGTCATGAACAATGAAAAGAAAAATCAAACACATGAATCATATTGTGCGAAACGACTTCCTGCTGTCGCCCAAACCCACAGATCAATTTTTGAACTACTCAGAAGAAGCATGGAATCCAACCAGTCACCAGGTTTGACCTAGTTTCCTCCCAAACTCGAAACCTCCTTCCACTTCCGCGAACATCATTAGCGATCCTAGCTTTCATTGATCTAAGAACAGAAAGAATAACAAACCCACCTTGACCCCGTTTCCCATTGCTCACCTTCAGTATCGCACTCACCTGGAGGTTCTTTCATCAGATAGAACGGCCCACTGTGCACGATCGACGGGTTCTTTCCGAGCTGGATCGTTGTCTTAAGCGTTCCGGACGAGTCCTGGCGGGCCACGACCGGGGACCGTCCGCCTGCCCCACCGGCCCGCGGGGACGATTTGGGCGAGTATTGTTCCACCTTTCGGAACTGGTCGGTCATCATCACGTTGCCGTAATTGTTGAACATCACGTCTGCCACGGACGGTGGTGTTGTTGGCTCCGTTTCTTCTACTACTTCGTCGTCGCAATCACTCTTGATAGTTGCAACAAGAGAGGAGCCCCAAGGTTTTAAAGGCAACAGCGCAGCAGTGTGTATTCAACACTGCGATGTGCCTCGCTCTCTCGTCGTCGGGAGCCCTGAAACGGGGCTGACGCGACCCCGGAAACAGAACCGATTTTCGGATGTAATCCGATCGGCAAACAGCATTCGTTCACTTTCTAGACTGAAAAGACTAACCGAGCTCGCAAAAATGCTGCCTTTGGCGAGGAAATTTTCACTTCGATCTCCTTTTTCGCGACGAAATATACTGCTGCTACGAAACACAGAGGAGAGGAGTAAAAATCGTTCTGCACTCGCAGACAAGCAGCCAGCTTTGACAGGTTTTGATTGACAGCTTCTGTATTTATTTTCGTAAAGGTCTTTTTTCGTGCTTTTATGTTGGCAGCGCAAGTTGTTTTAGGAAATTCATTTATGCCCTTCAGAAAAGAGTTAGATACACTGGAATATGATTGAGTTTATGGTGGTCAAGATGGTAATAATTATAATATAATGATCTTATGATCCCGCATAATGAGAAACGATTTGCTATATTATAGCCAAACCCTAGACCAAAACTATATTTCGGATGTAAGGTATATTATCAAATTTTATCAAATAGTTGAATCTCACTTTCACCAAATAATATCTACATCAACACATATTGTTAGTGTATGCCATATTGTCATTGAAAGGTTTTTATTTTCTGCACTCGGTCTGGATTATATACTTACTTTTTAACATAGAGTAAAGCAAAAATTTGGATTTGTTATTGTGTGTTATTTGGACTTTTACCATCTGACGTATTTTTAAAACTATAGAGGAGATTGTTAGTTTTTACAGTTTGACAATAAGGGTTAATGTCTTAACAATAACGGAAACGGTCATCACTGTGTTTTTTTCAGGTGAAAATGGAAAAAAAGTTCACTCAAAATACAATGCACCTTATATTTCACCAATAGTGCAATCAACAATCAATATGCAACTAGCGATATGAAACTGGTTCACTGTTGTAGAACCCCTTGGTCCAAAGTTCACCTTGAAGCCAGCACCTTGTTATACATATTTGCGCCTTTGTTTTGATTTGCTGTGTTATTTTGACAGAATATTTGAGAGTGTGTTCGTGTGAGTTCATTATTAGGGGCGCATTATTAAGCTTGGGACCGATGAGCTAGTACTGACTGAGCCAAGAAGAAAATCGTATTTGTATGGGACCTACTGGTCTAAGAGTTAGTCTATGGTGCAATCACCATCTGGGCAAAGTGCAAAGTTATTGCTCTGTATTGGTGCTGCACATATTTTTTTTATTAAATGTGGTCAAACTATTCATGACCAATAGAGTAATTAACCATATGTGCAATAATTATATAGTCTTTAAGTGCAACAGCTGACTAGATATTAATAATAGTGTACATGGATTGCATTAACTTCTCCTAGCAAAATTCAAATGAGTTTTTTAATACGTTTCATGTGAAAAGTTGCATGGATTTTTTTTCATGAAAAGGCTTGGGGGGAGACAACTTAATCTTGCATTAATTTGAATGCCAACACTAAAAGTATCAGTGAAAATAATAAAATTATAATATCATTATACGGTATTATGATATCATAAACTGTCAATACAATGCTATAATTTTGTTAACAGTGTATAGTTATCACGCATGGTTTGCTTTTTTTTAATTTGTTGACGTACGGTGGAGTCGTCACCTGGTGGCAAGTCAATGTCGTTCAGCTTAAGTCCGGCACATCGAGCAGTTTACTTGTGTTGGAAGCAAAAATATTGTAAACAATGCTGAGCACGTGGGTGATGACGTCAAACTACCATAACATTCCATACAGTGAGCTGATAGTTTGACATCACCATAATCAGCTGTTACATGTAAAAAGGTAAACATTGAGACGAAACACAAACACCATTATACATTTCCACATCTCACGAATACCAATAAGCCAGAGCCAATACGGACAATCTGTCAAACGAACATGTACACTCCCAAACGAATTTACTCTAAATCACATTATTGTCAAGATTAATATTTTAATCTTAAATTAGTGGTATTATAGTACGATTTAATGCGAAAATTAAAGATGTCTCCCCCCAAGTGAAAAGGTTAGTATTGGATTTTTTGTATCTTTTCATTTAATAAAACGAAATGTGTGAACGAAAGAGCTTTTATTTGCATGCAAAAAATGCTCGGCAGATCTGAAATATTCAAAATAAACACTGTTAATGTCAAAAAAGAACATCTTTAGTAGTTTATTACCTTCGAAAAATTAAGTGAATTCCGCTGGCAAACCAATACCTCAACCACCACACGGTAAACTTCACTTCGCTTCTCAATTTTGCAGTTTTTATTCTTAAACGACAAGGCAGTTGATTGTTTTTCACGCCCGGTTATTTATTTCATTTTATGTGCGAAGATGGATAGATTAGGGCAGAAAGAAAACACAATTGAACAAGATTTTTTGCCCCATTGAAAATTATATGCGGACCATATCAGTCTTATTGGAAAGGAACCTGTATATTAAGTGACGGTGTTAAAAATTATGTGCGGCAAA
>JASCZW010021542.1:0-10491 GCA_034211315.2 Aedes japonicus
AGAAGTTAAGGTATTGCTGATAGGGGATCTTTCTAGTACTTCAAGCAGGAATTTCTCAGAAATTCAGAACAAACTTCCCCAAAGTTCAGGAGAATACTCCCCTGAAGTTCAGAGAAGATTATTTCGGCAGTTCAGAAAAGAACTTCTCAGAAGTTCAGGAAGAAACTTCTTACAACTTAAGAAGATTTTCCAAGAAATTATGGAGAGTACTTTCTCAAAGTTTTGCAGAAACTTCCTCATAGTTCAGGATAGAACCATGAAGTTTAGAAAGTAATTATGTTCAGGAAAAAATACCAAATGTTTCTGGAAGGTAAGGTTTCTTAAATGTGCATTTCGGAAGAAAATAAGGAGTGACTGCCAAGAAGCTCATGAAGCACAAGAAGAATAAAGCAAAGAGCCTTGCAGAAGATCAGGAGAGAGTTTCCCTGAAATTTAAGAGATAATCACTGACTAACCGTAGTCCATACAAAAATCATTCTTATGTCCATAATGATATTGATGATCATGAGTGATAATGACACCAAATTAAAATATGGTTCACACCATCAATGGTTATTGTTGAATCAAAAAAAAAAGTCTGTTGAATTTATCAAATGAAAACTAAATTTTATTTTAAAATAAAAAACTGGAAAGAGCGTTCGGGAAAAATAACTATAGAAAATTGTGTCATCTATGCGAATGCATCAAGCTTCAGTGTCACTTTAAAAATATGAAAAAAATAGTGTAAGGTTGCATACTATCCAAGAAATAGATGCAGACATGTTTACATAATCACACAAATAGCGGAAATGACATACTTCGCTCTCTTATTACGTCTTTTCGTTGAAAGAAGTCTAATTTTCTAAACAAAAATTTACAGACTTTTATAGACACGAGTTCCCAGACATTTCAAATATTTATCACAAACATTTGAAACAAATATCTGGCATCCCTGCATTGAACGGACATCATCATCGGGACCAGCACTCGGTGAGGTCGGACGTTAGTATATTTTCTCTCTCGCATTGTCTTTCGCATTCTCGTTCAACCCAAGCGCAAGCATGGGAAAGCCGGGCCCAAGCGGTGGGCAAAGCCGATGACGGTTCCGTGAAGAGGGTGTTATCCAGCAGCCCGTTTTCGCTGCTACATGAAGACGACGGTGAAAAAAATGAGAAAATGGAGAAGCTTCCTTCTTTCTACGTGAAAGTCCATGGTGAAAGGCCAGCCACAGGTGCTATTGAACAAACTCAACCAACTTGTTCGCAAGGGCCTGCGGGCTGAATTCCATCTTTGCGCTGATCGGGTTAAAATCACCGTTCCTTTGGCGGAGCATTTCAAGTCAGTGGAGGAGACTTTCCATCCATGAAGCCCTTCAAGGTCGTACTACGAGTTGTATCAAATACAGCTGGCCAAAGGATCCACAAACATGAAGGAGCTCCATCTTCAATCAATGACGTCTATATAAGGTCTGGCCCAGTAGCCACAACAATATTAGTGAAATGAGAAAAATTCGCTCATGACACTAATACCATTGCACTCCTTGCGCACGCTACACAAAAGCTCGGAAAGTGCTACGTCATACTATTTATTTTGATTCGTTCACTCCGTGACTGTTTATTGTATGCGCTATAAAACTTAATTTTTCGGCCGATTTCAGTCTACCAATGATAGAAAATTGGCTTTATATCGCTACTCGATTGCCAAGTCCTAGCGTTTGCAAGTTTGTGTGGCAAAAATTCAATTATCTCTATAGATGATCCATGTTATCGGAAGGAAATGCTTCTGCTCAATAAGTGGCATTTGTATCATGATTATTTCCACAATTCAGCATTTATAATAAACGTTTAAACCGATTTTTTTCTTCTGAACCTATGCCCGCCAATAGAAAGTTCAATAGTGTTACGTCATCACTCGTCGGCTCAGCAATGTTTACATTATTTTTGCTTCCAAAACAAGCAAGCGGTGTGTTGCCCCAGACCTTATATAGACGCCATTGCTCTTCAATGTCGTCGTGCAATGGGAGCGGTACAAACCGGTTCACCAGGACGTCACGCAATGTGTAAGCTGCCTGAACTTCGGACATGGCGCTCAGAATTGCCATATGAAACACCGCTCTATTAAATGCGGTGAACAACATGTCAATGCTCAGTGCATCGTGAATATGAAGGACAAGGAACCCACCTGTCAGAACTGCGGAAATGCCCACACGTCATCCAGTCGATCGTGTCCCAAGCGAGCAAAATTCATAGAACTCTGGAAGAAGGCAAGCCAGCCAAGACAGAAGAAGAAGCAACAATCCGATATCGACTTGTATAATGGATTCCCACCGGTTGCTCTAGTGAGCATTGGCGTAACTACTGGGGGTGCCTAGGGGGCCAGGCCCCCCCCAGGATTCTGTAGGCCCCCCCCCAGGATTTTTTCCTAATATATTTCTAATTTGAAATGAAACACTATTCATAATTTCTAAGGAATTGTAGGGTTTTTCTTGTTTTTGTACTTTGCTTTCTCCAGAAATTGTTTGAACGAGTAACTATTTCTGAAGGAGTAAAGTGTACATACTCTCTTCCCCACACTTTTCTTATATCCCACTGTACCTTATAGGATAAAAATTCGGTACATATAGCAAGAAAACCATAGTTAACGACCATTAGATCCATGAGAATTCCGATATATCAACATTACATCCATTTGCTAGAACCAAAGATGTGAAGAGAAAGTATCGATAGGTCCTAAAGCGCTCGGCAGGTTATGTAATTGAATAGAATTAGTTTGAAATTGAGCATAGGGCTTTTGTTAAGCAGTATTTCGAAACAAACGTGCTTGATCATGCTCAAATACCGTCAAAGGCACATTATGGTTCTTGCGATGTGAAATCTCTGTTTTTACACTCCCTAAAGACCACATGTGATGGAAGCCAAATTACAATTAGAGGTTTTTGAAAACACAACTTCTCATTTTTACCAGTAGTGGTTTTTTTCGTCGTTGTTTACTTAACAACCTCGCAGAGAAACCCGGTAAGATGTCGTATGCATTGAATATATACACTATTAATTTTTTTTTAAATGCGTTTGCTTCGAAATACTGCTTAAAAAAAGCCCAACGCCTGTGCCCTAAACAATTCTAAATTCTAATAATTCAATTCTATTAATATTAAAACCTCTAGACTCATAACTAAAATAATAGCGACAGTTAAATGTAGAGCCTGTTATGTTGAAACATAAGATTTGAAACACTTTTCTGTGTACGTATATTAATTTTATTATTCAAAAAGGTTTTACAATAATGAGTTTTGTTTATAAGCGCATTTTAGAATTCACGGTATTATTTTCTCTTGTACGAACAATTTGGTAGAGTATAGACTCCCCACATTGATTAAAAGTTTCGAAGCTAACGAATGTCCATAAGCAAAATATGGAGATAGTAATTTAAGTATATTCATTAACGATAATATTTTCGAAAATGTAGCTTTCCCAAGTAACAATTCAAATGCAAATTGGTTTTATTAATGTTTTATGGTAGTTTTATAAAAGCATTATAGAGATCATCTGGTTTTATCAGGGCATTTTCCAAGTTAAGGTGGTTTTAATTGATTAACAGTTCTTAGGAGTGATTAAAGAACACTTGAAGAAACCTCCATAAAACTACATCATTTATAAGTGGATTCACCTTATAAGTAATTTTATAAGATACTTGATTCCCCTATCAAGACATCGTTTCGCAACTTTCATAAAACCTGATAAAAGTTTTATGACAGTCTTCTTTAAGACAAATGTATCTTGAAAATGCTGCCATAAAACGCTCTTAGAACCATTTGATTTCGAATAAGAGCACATACTCTTGAGAAAGAACATTATGTGAAAAGTAAACAAACTGGACGATGGACGCCCATAGGTGAAAGAAAATATAAAATAGTGGATCGTTCAAGCGGAAATTCAATAAAAACCTATCCAATATATTGAGTACTCCTTCATCTCAGCCACCAACGACCAATATTTTGTTTACCATCGCTAGATTCCATTGGATTTGCAGCCTACTGAGACTTATCAGAAGGGTCTATGCGTTATGCGTCCTATTTTTTGTAACGAATCAAATTAAATGGTCAATGTGTCGGCAGTTGAAAACCGAAAAACATAACTCTTGATAAAACTAACGTCCCAGGTAGTGCGTTATCGCAATGCGTTATCGTATTTCCACCACCGTTAAATCTAAAGTCGGAAGTAGTGTGCTGGAATCGCTCAGTGATCTACTACACAGCGCACTTCTTCCGACGTTAGGTTAAGCATATAGATCAAGAGGAAAAATCATGTTTCGCTCAACAGATGTTTCCGCCATAGAGGCAATATTACTATCTGTTATTATTCCCAAAACCATTGTTAGCATATTCAAGTTAATTTTTTTTTATCGACTTCCGCTGGTGAATAAAAACAATAAATTATAAGCTGTAATTATGACTAAGAAAAACAATTATGCATAGGCACTTTTGATTTGCACGTTCACATTTTCTTTGTTTATGGTGTGCCTTTTTCACACTGATCTTATGGCTATATTATGAAAGAATTATTTACCTTTAGCAATTCAAACAAGTTTTATTCAAGCGTAACTTATCTTTTTCAAGAACAGAAAAAATAAATATGAACTTATCGCGCTCCTCAAAAATCTGTTAGTCTTGTGCAAGCAATATAAATTTTATTTGCGTTTTATGATAGTTTTCGATAAAACCATTGAAAAAATTGCAAGCGTGGCTATTCTGGATTCCCTCGGAATGGTAACCATTTTCATAAGTATGCAACAAAACTCTCATTTTTCCAATGGTACGAACAAACAATGCTGTTTAAAATACATTTTGAAACATAAAATGGATTGTAGACACAATTTATTCAAGATCTAACAATTTATCAGCCTTTTCACCTAATAGTTGAATTTTCTACTATTTGTTTTATTTTTTAAATAAGTCAATGTTCTAGCAATAATTCAGAAGCGCATTAAAATTTTCGAACTTTTATGTTATGAAACACCAATAAACTGAATGTCGCATGAAAAATTCATCAAACGCAGGCAAAAAACAGATGCATTTATGGTCACCTTGACAATTAATTTACATACGTATCCACTTTGGAAGGGAAATATAGTAGCTTCTACTCAATTATAAACAAAAAAAAGTCCCCATTCAGCAGAACGAATCGAAAAATGGAATCTTCGAAGCATATTTGTGACAGACTGGAAGTATTCTTAAAGAGGAAAATTATAAAACTATCAAAACTTGTGGTAGTTTTATCATAGTTTTAAGTATGTCTTGAATGTAATTACAAGTATGCACCGATAAAACTATCAAGTTTTAAGCGAACCTTGGGAAATAGTCTTGAGAACCTCCTGTAGTATGAGCCTTTTGGAACTTAAGAGGGTTTTATGGCTGTTTTATCGATGTTATGTAGAATATCTAGTTTTATGCGTGGTTTTATCAAATGAGTCTTGAAAACTTCTTCAAGTGTACCTTAAAATTGAATTTGTTACTTGGGTTAGAAGTAAGGTAAACATGTAATCAGGTAAATTTCTGAAATCATAACATTTATTGAGGTTGACTTCAGTACCAGTAATAGTCGATATAGATTGCATAATGGGTCTGTATGTCAGATTTTATCAAAATTCACTTCGCATTTATTATAACTGTTGTCTAACATTTATACTTAAGATTTCTTTAAAGGATTTTATTTTCAATCAAAAGGTTCTATTTTTGGCTGAAATAGTTCCTAGTAAACAGTGGTGGCCAATATAATCAATACATCTACAGTTTTTCATACAAAACAGTCATATTTGACACTCTCTACTAGACTACTCTACTAGACTACTAGACTACTCTACTCTAGACAATAGAAGTAACCTGAATTTCAAACTGTGTTGAATTTATAAACTGTGCTGCAAAGTCTTTAGAATTACCACCATATTTGAAAACTTTATTTACTCACCAGTGTTTGAAAATTTTATAACCATTTATTTTCTTTTTCAAAATAGTTTATTTCAAAAGAATGAAATATTTTGCCAAAGAACTCATTCTTGTTCAACTTTTCAATTTAAAATTATTTAAAAACTAATTTTTTGCCAAACCTTCTAACAAGGCAAATCTGATGCCTTGTCGTAGTCGCTCAAATAACTTTTGGGTATGTTTCGTAACTTTGTCCGGGGTGAGATTTGAACTCGTGACTTTGGCGTGAGAGGTGTGGATGTTACCCACTGTTTTTTTTAACTACTGTTACTGTTACCTGTTTTTTTATTCAGTGATATTTTGACTGCAGATAAATTCAGTTAGTATAATTCGAGAAGTAAAATTGCTATGTTTAGAAAGATTGCATTTTCATTTTATCTAACAATTGGTTTACAGAGCTCCGTACAATCTTGACAAACGAACAAAATGAAATATGAAAAAATTAAGGTAGGTATATACTAATACTTCAGGTATTTGTTTTTTTTTTCAAGAAAACATAATCGTGGAACAGGTTCCAGGTTTTTTCCATTTTTTCAGATCATTTTAATAGTTATTTTGTAAAAATATATTGGAACCCCTGACCACGGGTATTAAGGACAACATCATACCCTAGATATTTTCAGAGTTTTTTGTAAGGAGCAACTTGAAGCTAATAGCTGCATATCAAAACGCTCAATTTGAAAATATCACTTGTCATACAAAAACCAAAGGACCGATATTATATTGACAACATATTTACCTTTCCACTGTTCTTTCAGAACACCAAGAATTTAGATTCCAATCATCTAACGTTGATAATTCCGGAACAATTGAAAGCAACGCTAGTGTTCTTCCTCAACTAGCAACTCCATCAGCTTCATCGGAAAACGGTCGTTCTCATCTACGTTGGAATACAGTCGTAGCAATGATAAAGTCTTCTGCTATGTTTGCTGCTTTTTTTTTGCGCGAAGGCTTTGCGAAAACAAATTGAAAAATTTATTTGCACTATTTTCAATAATTGGAGAAAACTAGGCGAGAAAATAAAAGCTCATGACGATACTACATTGCATAAGGAATGCTTCGAAAAATATTTACTTCACAAGCAATCGTTGTCATCTAGAAATGTACACGAAAAACGTTTAAAGGTAATTGAAGAGCAATAGCAACATTATAGAGAAAACGTTAAGAAGCTGAAGGAAGTTGTGAAGGATGAGTATCTACCGACAAAATTTTGAAGATTTTAAACGCGTTATCCAAATCAATCTAAATTTTAATATAAATTTAAAATGTTCATTGACTCAATGTTGTTCTTTGAAGTTTTAATATATTCAGTTCAAACTTGACTCTATATAGAGTCAGGTATATTCTGTGCCTCGGTTAGTGGAGATGCCTTAAGAGAATCGAGTAAGGTGACTACAGTAACCTCGTGTGAGTCCATTCTCAATTTGATCCACACGGAATAATACGAGGCTTATATTCACCACACTCGATTCTTTTAAGACATCTCGACTCATCGAGGCGCAGAATAGACCTAATTATTCGATTAAACTTGTTTTGATTTATCAATTAAAATAACCTGTCCCCAACAATTACGCTACTTTCTTCGCTCTTCTCAATATTTCTATAAACGAAAAAAAAATCTTCGGGTAGGCCCCCTCCAGGCCCCCTCCAGACTAATTGTCTAGTTCCGCCAATGCTAGTGAGAGGGCGTATACTAAATTTTGCACCACTACCCGTTGGGCAAAACAGTCAAAATTCCACACTAGCTGGATTTAACAACCCGCCGGAGAAGCCAGCCTGGGTCCGTGCCAGCCGCTGGTTTGTCGCAGGTAATCAATAATCTGACAACTCCCGTCAGTAAAATGCAAAAAAAATGATGGTCCAAATGATGCACTTCATGATGAGTTTCAACATTCAACGTCAACGTTCTTAATTGGAATGCCCACTCGGTGGGTAGTAAAAAGCTGGAACTCTTAGATTTCCTGCAACACAATCACACGACATTACGTTTCTAACTGAGACGCACCTCAAACCGGAGTATAACTTCAGCTTACCCGATCACGGAATTATTAGGCTTGACCGAGTTCGAGCGCAAAAGGGTGGTTGCCATTGCCGTCAGGAGAGAACTACAGTACAGAAGTGTCGAATCATTAACCCGATGGATTGAGTTTATGTTCGTATCATTGAATGTGAAATAATTTGTAAAATGTACGAGTCTCAGACCTATTCCTCAACAACTAGTGAAAACAGTCACCCCTGATTAAGCCGTTCCATAACGAATTGCTTGATTTATTTTTCGCGAAACGATGCAGCAAAAACAAAACACGTCAGTTTCTAAGCACGGCTTGCTACCATTTTTTCTTTGAAGTCCCGGTAAAAATGCGTCTGAAACAAGTAGAGAGCCGGCAAAAAACTATTTACAGAAGCGCGGCAAGCCCAGCTGAACGGTAAGAAAAGCTTTGTCTAAGAAAAGTCTCAATAAATATAACAGTGGTTAATTTCACTACTCCCCGACTAAACAAGAAGACCCGTCACTACGGATCGGCAAAACGAGTTCTAATCAAGCTGTCAAATCACAATATTTGTCCGACCGTGCGTGGTTTGTATCGATCGTCGTTTCATTTCATTTCAATCGCATGTCGTGTGTTTGTTCGCTTGTTAAACCAAACTAATCAATTCTGGGCAGCAAACAGAGATGATTGATGAATCCCAAATCCTCTGGCGGAGCGATTATTTATGTATCCTGCATTGGTTTTCTCGGAGCGTAATTCAAGTCCTAGTGCATTCCATGTCAACTGCCAACAGTGTAACTAGAGCACACGTGCCGTTTATTCGTCGGCTGAATGGAATGTGGAATTCTTTTGAACTCTGTGCTTGGGAAATTTCTTTTTGTTCAAAGGTATTATTTTGACACGATTTGGGTTAACCGGAATGTGCTTTTTCGTGTGATACAACGAATCCGTTGAGGCATGCTTCAGACTGGTGGAATTTCGACTCCTGCCACGCATCAGACTTTTTTCCCGTCAAATCGTTTAATCTCGTAGACATTTCTAAAGGCGATGGATAGGAATTCCTCGTCGTGGGAGAGGATTCATCCGTTTCAAGGCCGGTTAGTCTGAAAGAATGTTCTTTTGAACCGCAGTTTCTTTAAAAAAAAAAAGAATGCTTTGTGACTACTTGAGAATGACTTTTGTGATCCTTTAACATCTCTCACTCCGTGGAAGCCCTTGCTCATTCTACGCTTGAATTAGAATTAGAATGATTAATGTGTACCATTCGTTCTTGTTTTCCGACTGAGAGCGTCCTGGCATGTGCTGTACATCGGCTAACGTCGACATGCAAAACGTGTCATTGCAGCTCCGTGTCCGTCCATTAAGTCCAAGGCTGATGGCCAACCGAGCCAGAGCTTATGTTGTCCATTTTGCATTTCAAAGTGGTGGTGTGTATCGTCATCCCCTTACGACAGGAGCCACCCGCTGTTGTCTAATTGTTTGTCGCAGCTGTTTCTAATGTTCGTTGGATTGAGGGGGAATGGCTTATAACGCACCGGTAGGGTGATACGCGCCATCGGGATGTTTCGCATAGATGGATGTTTGGATGGCGTATTATTTTCTTCATAAAGTTGATAATTATTCTTTTGAAGGACTGTGTTTTTCTATTTGAGAAGACTCCTGAAGAAATGTTCTGATGTGATTGATTCTTGTAGTGAATAATTCCATTCTCGAGTTTCTATTGATACAAAAAAGTTGCATATCTGTTCCTGCAAAATTTGGTCCATAATTTCATAATTCATTGGTAATTCATAGTTTATGGAAAAAGGTAAGTAAATATGTTTCATGAACAAGAAGTTTCATTTATTTAATACGTTTGGGGCTAACAAGAAATCCTCGTCTTTAACTGTTGAAGTAATTCATTCTGAAATGTTCACGACTGGCCATAAATTTGGCATTGCATCAGTTGCAACACCGACATTTAAAATATCAAAACCATGAAACATTTAAATTCCGTTTAAGGTCTTTTGATATTCAGGTTTAAGATTTGAACAATTATTGCAGCAATTACATGATTAAAAAAATATAGAAAAGATTTAATATGCATTAGTATTAGTACATTTTTCTCATTAAAACATTTTCTTCTGACAAAATTGTGTTGTGGGCTAGTTTTGGTTGATAAATTCATATTCTTAAAAAAAGGCATCTCTAATACATGGAACGAAAGTGGTAGTTCTGACAAAAAAATAAGGTTGATATGGCAAATTATGAAAAAATTATATTAAAATGTACTTTTAATCATTATAAGAAACCAGCAAATATTAAATTTAATGCGAAGACGTTGTAGGAAGGAAAAACAATAAATAGGAGAGCAAGAGTAGGAAGAATCAGCTCTTATGGTCACATTCTGAGAAGAGTAGAATTACATCCACTTGAATTAGCTTACAAACTAAAATTCAAGAAGAATAAAGAAGGACGGCCAAGCCTAACGTGGAAAGACTCGCTAGAACAAGATTTGAGTACATATAGGGAAGTAAACAGTGACGAATGGAAACAACTGGC
>JASCZW010021543.1:0-10490 GCA_034211315.2 Aedes japonicus
AGTTTCAAAAAGTTTGCTTAGAGATGCACTGCACACAGTTTTGAGCCCTAAACTTTGTAAAAATTGAAGCAATATATCAAATTAGTATAATATGGCAGCTAATTTAATAATGGAGCATAACATGCCGTTCTATCACTACAACCTATATTACGTGAAATAGACTATCTTCATATTAGCATCTTTACATCTAAAGACTGTCTACGTTAAATTTCGGACACAAAAATAATAGCAGCAAAACCAAATTTACACATAATTCAAAAATACCGATTGTTTATTTCACAATAATAGAATTATATCTACATAAGAAATAGTTGATTAAGATGTTAATCCTTCTTTCTGTTAAATTCTCGAACTTCCTGTGGTACACCCGTACGGTATGCACGGAAACGCCCGCCGTAACGATTCTCCATCTTCTCTTGAAATCATCGGTGCCATTTGTTTTCTACTTGCGTTTGAAGAGTTTCCTCTTAACTAGTGCCCAGTATTTCTCTATTGGGCGAAGTTCTGGACAGTTTGGTGGATTGGCTGTTTTTGGCACGTATTTGACCTCTTGTACCTTATACTATTCCAGGATGGATTTCGCATAGTGAAAAAAAAAACAGAACTGGAGAGTCGTGGTTACTGATAAACAATAGCAACCACTTTTACAGACATTCTTTCTCGAAAACATTCTTATTGATAGTGTCGGTAGAGACGAAACCACAACTACATATGGCCTGCCAAATCAAATACTTCTTCGAGAATTTGGACACCTTGTCTGGAAATAATTAGCAACGGCGTTCCTTTGTAAAACCAGACCCTGAAGCTATTTAAAGTCTTCGAATACTTATGTTTCGTCGTCCATTGTTTTACAAGAAAATGTGTACAAAATATTGGTGTCAAGCACCTTAGCACGGCTTTTTGCAGTGAAATTTTGCATGTCATAACAGTAAAAAGGTGCCCATTTTTTTTTCACTTTGTACGGCTTCAGTCTTTGCCCCTGCTTCACATTTTGTACGTTTGATTTTGACTTCCCTACCACATTTCGCACAGAAAGATTGAAATTGTTCTCAATAATGGCTATCACCTTCTTGTCCATTTATCGCGAGCACACTTTTCGATTTTTTCCACTTCCAACCTTCCGATCCACAGGCAATTGCTGGTCAAAAGATTTGCAAACACATACCACGGTAATTTTAGTTTCTTGGCACGATCGCGTACCGATAGATTCGTATTCAAAGCCCCTCCTCCCTCTAAAAAGGGGGGCTCTCAAATGCAACAAATTTCAACCAAACATGAGAACTATACCTTCTGCTTTGCAAATTTGTATTCATGTGGTTTTGGGTCCAGGAAAGGCATCTTATGATAGTTCGAGGCCCTCCGCTTCTAGAAAGAGGTCGGATCCCATGCAAATGAAAAACAAATTCTCTGCATAACACGAGAACTAATCAAGCAAATGGAACCACAATATGGTATGGGTGAGGTTTTGAAGGCAAGAAATGTTTTTGTGGTGATTTAAGAACTCTCCTCACTCTGAAAGGAGGCTACCATACATACAAGCACAAATTTAAACCAAACATGAGAACTATCCCTACCGTTATGCAAATCTGTATGCAGGGTTTTTGGGTCCAGGAAAGGATCTTATTATAGTTCGACACCCTCTTCGCCCTTAGAAAGGGGGCTCCCATACAAATGAAATACTATTTTCTGCATAACTCAGAACTAATCAAACAAATGGAACCAAATATGGCATGTGGAGGTTTTGTAGGCAAGAATACTGTTTCTACGGTAGTTTGAGACGCCCTTTTCTCACAGTCCATAAAATGAAACACAAATTTAGCATGATGTCGAGGCTATCTAAAATGGAACCAAATTTGGATATGGAGGTTTCTGAAGGTGAAAATGGTTTTCATGGTCATTGAGCCTCTTCCGCCTCTGAAGAGGAGGTGGCTCTCATACAAATGAAATACAATATTCTGCATAACTCGAGAACTAATAAAGCAAATTGAACCAAATCTGCCATGTGGAATTTTTTGAAGGTGAGATACTGTTTCTATGGTAGTTTGAGACCCCTCCCTCTTCTAAGAGAGGGGGGCTCTCATACAAATGAGACACAATTTTCTGCACAACTCGAGAACTATTCAAGAAAATGAAACCACATTTGGCATGTGGGGGTTAGTGGAAACAGGATTTTTATTTATATTAAAATGGATTTCTGTCTGACTGTCTGTCTGACCGATCGGAGTGAAAATATGTATGCAGGTATTTTTGGGGCTGGGGAAGGTTTTATGATTGTTTGAGACCGTTTCCCCCTTCCGGCTCGCATACAAATGATACACAAATTTCTGCATAGCTTGAGAACTAATCAAGCAAATGGAATCAAAAATGGTATGCGGGGTTTTTTAAATGCAAGAAATGTTTCTATGGTGAATTCAAACACAAATTTCAACCAATCCTGAGGATTACCCAGGTAACTAAGCCACAAACTGTGTATTGTCTGGGTAAGAAGAATGTTCTGATAGAAGTTTGAACTCCTTATTACTCAAAAAAACTCATTAAAAAAAGCGTCAGTTCTATGTAATTTTCATTCATTTAGTTGCAGGCGTAGCAACGGTCGCACCAGGATCAGCTAGTTTTCCATAAATTAAAAAAAAATGAATTTGATATAATCTACGTAGCCTTTAAGGGAGAAGGGGAGGTTAGAATAGGTCTACGAAAGTCTACAATGGGGGAGGGGGTGTTGTTTGAAAGTGTCAAATTTTGGTCTACGTGGCTTATGAACAGTTCCTAACATGATTGGGTTCTTTTAAATAAACGATAAGCTAAAACATATTTTAATATAGTACTGATTTCTGATTTGAACCGATTTGTATAAACAGTAAGGATACTATAGGAGCCACTCACAAAATGGATTAAAATGGAAATGATTTACTTGCTCCAGGATATGGTGATATGGC
Organism: Aedes japonicus; assembly: GCA_034211315.2. Taxonomy (NCBI): domain Eukaryota; kingdom Metazoa; phylum Arthropoda; class Insecta; order Diptera; family Culicidae; genus Aedes; species Aedes japonicus. The sequence goes on from JASCZW010021543.1 coordinate 2,937, forward strand.
GAGCATGGCAAACCAATATTATGAATCACAATTAATTGTGAGCCCCACCGCCGGTCCACCCTTCCGGCAATCCACCACATCTCACCAGGAAGCATTTTTGTTGTTGTTGTTTCTGTGTACACTCGATCACTCGCATCGCCAAATTACAAATAACCGAAATCATACGAATCGCGCCAAGCTCGATAGCAAAATAGTGCATAATAACCCAAGTAGCACACTACGATCATAATTAGTTGTAGTAACTTGATTATGACTTAGCAAGTCATATTTATGTTATATCAACTGAATAGCAACAAGTGTGCTACTAGGGAAAGCATCGATACAACCGTTCTTTTTTCGTAAACTTTTAATTTTTACAACTGTATCAAGAAAATAGGAGCATGTTTAGAACAATTTATGTTAATCGAATACATACATAAGCACTTTTTTACTGTTTAGCATGACAATGGCATAAAACAAGATTAAGTTCAATAGGTTCATTGACAGGAAATTCATCAATCATATACATACCACCAAAAGTCAGGAATACTAGCATAAACCAAGAAGAAAGCTGCTATCTGTTTCGATGTTCATTATTTCTCATTAAACATTTGATTTCGCAAAAGTTTCTTCGCTGGTGAATTTAGAGCACATTGTGTGAATTATTTTTTAATTATTGAAAGAAAACAATTCAATTCTAGTTTCCAGCATGTTATTGAAAGAAACAAACGAACAAAACTAAATGAATGCAGCTGCAATGAACACGAAGAAAAATTTATGCAAAATGCATTTTAATGTAATTCAATGATACACCGATTTGGTTTAATACTACTCAGATACACTCCGCTTGATATGACGATAAGATACCATGATTGCTACATAAACCGTGTTAGATACGATGTATCAATAGATCGTGTTTCACTTGGATCATATCAGGTAAATCGGTTCAAATTTCAAAACGCAGATGGACCAGTGTATCAGAACTATTTTCAAACAACAGATAAAATGCATACAAATTTGTCATTGAAGGATAAAATTACTCAATTATGATACTCAACATATGATTATGATGTATTATGATTGCAAGAAACAACAATTTAGCACGAAAATAACAGCTTGCTTACATTTTCGACATACTTCGAGTCGAAAAGTTATACTTTTCCTGTTTAGATAATATTCGATAAAATAATTAAAATAAAAAAAAGGTCACAAACCATAAGCTTTAAACAGCTAAAACTCAAAAGGTATGTTTGTTAAAAGCTAACCACTTATTAGTTATACAGCCATTTAAAGAAAATGTTCTATTTAAACGTTATGAGCACGGAGAGTAAAAAATTGTGTTTTTGCGGTATTCCTTTGCCAATATATGCACTGAAAAATTATTTTAGTAAATAAACTTTCACTCGATTGAAAAGTGGGTTTTGTACATAGAACAAATTGTATGAAACATTCCTAATGGTTATCATCTGCTATCATTAAATCTTTTTTAACAATGCACAAAATGAATTTCGTGCAGATCAACCAATTGCTGTTTCTTTTCAGTAATTGATTTATCCCAAAATAAAAATTAAGGCTATCGATTAATCAAGTAACTTGTAACGAGTCACCATGACCTAGTAAGATCTTGCCATAAATACAACTCGGAAAAAAAGTATCATAGAATTACAATACAATGTATTGTAACCATACAATAATATTAATCGTGTGTACAATTTATCGTATTGTTTGTGAAAAAAGATTACAATTGACCATACTATTCCTACAATATAATAAATTTTAAATTGAGAGATCTACAATAGAATAAGGGAATTCTTTGTATCTTAACTACAGCAAAAATATCTCTTTCCTTAACAAATTTGACTCAATTACTATTAATTGTATTGTTTCACAATTGTTGACATTTCAAACATATAGATAGTATTGTAAATCTATTTTAAAAACAACAGGCATTTTTTATTCCTCTGATACAAGAACAGTATAATTCATGGGCAGCAATAGATTCTATTGGTTTTGTATATTCTAACATTGTAATTGTATGGTTATTTTTATCCGAGAAGTCTAAATACCATGTCATAAACATTAATAAATATGCTGAACCACTTCGCGCTGTTTGGTTTTTTCTCAATTTCATACTGAGTCGATATAATTGATCTATCATTTAATCCTGCATTCACCAGAGAGACGTTTCTTTTTTTATTGATAACAAAATATTCGTAGCACATTGAGTTGTTTTCGAACAATGAACGAATGTTCTTTCTGAGTCAGCAAAAGCTTCTTGCGTTTGACAGTTACACGTGTGGTATTGAACACGAAGGAATTTTGTTGCATAAAACATCAAATAGATTTGTTAGGAGTGATTCATCTTCCGATAAATCATCCATGGCTCGCTTGTGGGAGCTTATGGCGCTCTAACGTAACTATCTACAATCAATCACAGATAAACGAATAAACCTAGGCACTCTCTCTCTCTCACACACTCTCAGTCACTCTCCACACTCACACACAATACGATTAAAATGAATTCAGAATAGCGAGAAGCAAAAACTTATCGTCCTACTACTAAAAAACTTATCTTATATGTATCATTGATCTGCTGCAGCCGGGCGACGATGAATGGCCGCGTGTACCGGCTAGGCGTGGAGCTGAACGATGATGATAATGATACTGGTAATACTGGTCAATGGTGGTTAGCAGATGATCGACTGCGCGCTACACACGATGGCCTGCTGGTGTGCGTGCCGTATTTATTTGGAACAATATGGCTTTTCGATCGTGGCAATTATTGCTAATTGCAATAAATGACGTTGTTGCACTGTTTAACACTCAACGTTTTCTACTTCCGAAATCCAAGACTCGATTTCACTCACGATTCAGAAAAAAAGTTAGAGCTGAAGATTTGAAACAACTTGTGAAAAGCTTCCAAAGCAACGGAAAACTGACCGAACGAACTGTTCTGTTCGCTTGTTCACTGGGCAATGGAGATTTCAGATTTAAGAATTTAAGATTGAAGATTGAAGATTAAAGATTAAAGTTTTAAGATTTAAGATTTAAGATTTGAGATTTAAGATTTAAGATTTAAGATTTAGGATATAAGATTTAAGATATTAGATATTAGATCTAAGATTTTAGATTTTAGCTTTTAGATTTTAGATTTTAGATTTGAGATTTTAGATTTGAGTTTTCGATATTCGATTTTAAATTTAATCTTTTCGATTTTAGATTTACGATTTTAGATTTTCGATTTTAGATTTCAGATTTAAGATTTGAAATTCAAGAAATGTAGATATTAAATTTTAGATTTTAGATTTTGAATTTTAGATTTGAGATTGTAGATTGTTGATTTAAGATTTGAGATTTTTGATTTTAGATTTGAGATTTTAGATTTGGGTTTTCGATTTTAGATTTTAAATTTAATCTTTTCGATTTAAGATTTACGATTTTAGATTTTCGATTTTAGATTTTAGATTTGCGATTTTAGATTTGGGTTTTCGATTTTCGATTTTAAATATAATCTTTTCGATTTTAGATTTTCGATTTTCGATTTGAAATTCAAGAAATGTATATATTAAATTTTAGATTTTCGATTTTGAATTTCAGATTTGAGATTTTAGATTTTAATTTTTAGATTTAAGATCTTAGATTTTAGATTTTAGATTTTAGATGTTGGATTTTAGATTTAAAATATAAAATGTAATATCTAAGATTCATAATCTTACATTCAAGATTCAAGATTGAAGAACGAAGGTTCTAAGGTTCGAGATATAAGATTTAGGATTTAATATTAAGATTTAAGATTTAAGATCTGAGATTTGAAATTTGAAATTTGAGATATCAGATTTAAGATTAAAGATTTAAGATTAACGATTTGCGATTAAAGATTGAAGATTTCAGATTCAATCTAGAATAGTAAGATTTAAGATTTAAGATTTAAGATTTAAGATTTATGATATTAGATATGTATTAGATTTAAGATTTTCGATTTTCGATTTTAGATTTTGGGTTTTCGATTTTTGATTTTAGATTTATCTTTTCGATTTTAGATTTACGATTTACGATTTTCGATTTTCGATTTCAGATTTCAGATTTGAGATTTGAAATTTGAGAAATGTAGATTTAAAATTTTAGATATTAAATTTTAGATTTGAGATTTTAGCTTGAAGATTTCAGATTTATAATTTAAAATTTTTGATTTTAGATCTTAGATTTGAGATGTTAAAGTTTTGAGATTTAAGATTTGAGACTTTGGGTTTTAGATATTCGATTTGCGGTTTTAAATTTTCGATTTTAGATTTTAAATTCAAAATTTGTAGATTTTAAATAGATTTTAGATTTTAGATTTTAGATTTGAGATTTTACATTTTAGAATTTAGATTTTAGATCTAAGATTTAAGATTAAATATTTGAGGTTTAAGATTGTAGATTTAAGATTGTAGATTTAAGATATAAGATTTTAAATTTTGGATTTTGGATCTTAGATTTAAGAGTTTAGATTTAAGATTTATGATTCAAGATTTAAAATTTAAGATTTCAAGATGAGAGATTTATGATTTAAGATTTTAGATCAAGAATTATCGATTTATGATTTAATATATAACAGTTATAATTTAATGTTTTCTAAATGTCTAAGATTTCAAAGATATTTTAAATTTCAGATTTCTGATCAGATTAGATTGAAGATTGGAAGTTTAACAAATGTGATTGATAATTGGGAATGGAAACTTGAGAGTTGAGCAGACTCCATGAATGTTAATGAAAACGACGATCACTCAAATACAATCAACTCTTCAGCTGCTCCTATAACTTCTCTGAATTTTCTTGGAAATTAATTTGACAAGATTTGTCGTTTCATTCGAGAGTTGACGAACCGTTGAGCAAATTTAGCTGTTTACATTCACATTATGAGAAATAAACTCGACCTACCCAGGTTAGTTCCACTTTAAGAGGAACAAATTTAAGTGCTCAAGAGTGTTCTTCAAAAGTTTCTTTAATTTGCCTTAAGGAACTTTGTATACCATCGAGAATAATGGCAAGCGTAAATAATCCGCTGTATACTAATTTAATATTCTTTTGGATATATAATCCATTTCAATCACAATCAGCTGATATTTGAAATGATTCTAAATCAGAGTAATGTCATTTGCTCTCAATACTGCAACTTCTAACTGATCTTTAATATAACTTTGCTTTCAGCTCAGGTCGAAAGCAGTCGACGTAAGTTTGCACTTTAAACGACAAATTTTATGAAAAATGCTTTCGCAGACAATATTCAAAGAACTGAAAATCGATAATGGGAATCGATCAACAAGGAAAGACCTTTTTCGTAGATTAAACAAAATATGTATCAGAGCCGAACCAGCTTTTGCTGAGAGGCTCATTAATAAAGATAAATCAATCAATCAAATATGTATCTCTACTTGTGAAGTGCATGTGCAAACATCATTAAATCAAGGGTTTCTGTAGCATAGTATAGAACAGCATAGCGTTGAGGAATCACCAAGATAAGCCTAAAATTGTTAAGTGTCGTAGACCCGCTTCTCTCTGCGCACCAGGTCACGATTAAATCAAGGAATACTGTAATGATAAAATGAAACGATTCTAAACCAGAAGATGAACGTCTTACAGCCTTACATAAATTTAAGGTAGGTTTAAAAAAAGAGTTTTGAATCGATCACCACATCCCCGCTTGGGGTCAATTCAAATGAATCACTCCCTGCACAGTTGGCGAAAATTCCGACTCATAGACCGATACCGTAATCAATATGATCATTATCTCCCAAGGATAAATGACCCTTAACCTAGGTTCGATATCACTTTTCCCTTCGTTTTCTATCCGGAGGAGAAAGACAACTGGTCATCGCCAAAACTGGCCCCCCGAAAGCCGATGAATGTTTGGGGGAAAACCTTTTCGTATTCCAATATCCGTAACCTCAGAAATCAATCTCGAAACACACGCACGCACGCACAGCTCACGGCCCAGTGAAAAGTGCGCACATCCGTTCTCAGGGGTCACATCCGAGACGACCACAATCAATGTCATCAGCATTTTCCTCCAATTCCGTCTGGTCCTCCAGGCCCAGAAAGGCCACTTCATCCGCAATCTTCCCCCATTCCCCAGAACTGAATTTGTTTTTCTCCACTGGGATGCCGGGTTCTATCTGCGAGATGGACACTTTTGTGATTAATTATTTTGCAGAGACGACTTTCGACACCCTCAATGGACCTTTTCTGAGGGGAGGACCCGTCCCAAAACCGGTCATCACCGGGTGCGGTTCCAAGCCCGAATTGAATTAATGGGAATCATTGATCATTCCACGACGGAAGGCGAAACTTTCCAGCAGCACGCAGGGGGTATCAAGTTTAAAGTGCCAGGGCCAACCGAGTTTTATTCTGCTCGGGATGTCAACCCGGATAAATTATTCCCCAAACCACACAGGCAGACGATAGCAGCCAAGTGTACACACAGTTCGATAGTTTGCGTGCGCTTGCATATTTATCTTCCTGGCGCTGTGACATGTTCTTCTTGCAAGAATCCGTCGAAGGGGGAAATCTCCTCGAAGCTCAACTTTTGATCCCAGATTTTTCTTCTTTCATGTTCTTGTTTGCCGTGGAGGAATTCTAATGCATATGAACGAAATGAACGGTCGTCGGTCAGTGCTGTGCAATTTTTCCTAACAAGCTCTTTCTTTGCCGAGAGGAGATAAAGTGAGGAATGGTGTTTTCCCCGTATTAGTTTGGGACCCAGGGTCTGTGTTGCAGAATAAATTAGGGCTCTGAAGTGGTTTTCTCGAGGATTCTGAAAGCTTATGAATGGTGCGATCCGGTGAGTCTTGCCAGAAGATGGGACCATCGGTGGAGTAAGGGAGGAGGATTTTGGTGTTTTCGGAAATTTGACAGCTGAACGCAGTAGGCCTAGGTACTGGGTTGCCATATTTACAGACATGTCTGTAAATTTGCAGACTTTTTGTTTTTGTTACAGACTTTTGGAAAGATGCAGACATTTATCAGACTTTTTATTTATGTTACAGACTTTTACAGACATTTGAAATATTTTTTAAACTTTAAACAAAGGTATTTGGGTGCACTGAAACTGTTTTCAAATGACACCCATAGGTTGGTGCTTGCCATCAACACCTGGTGCTTGTCACCAACAAAGAAAGAGTTAGATAGTGTTTCCAGATATGTTTACACAGTAATCCTTTTGAAAAAAATGTAATTAAAAATTCGTCGATATTCTTTTAATACTTGGTAATATTCAATAGAGTAAACATTTAACAATTTTAAATATTTTAAATGGAGAGGTTCGTGAATTTGAGGCTCTACGAATACAAAACTGCCTTACAGGGTAGAAAAGGATGATATTAAAAACTCAAATAAATAATACGCGTTACTTTTAAAGGCTGGGCTACAATGGGGAGCGCAACGGCGCGGTGCGGCATTTTTTGACATAAAATATATGGATTAACTGTCAAAAACTGCCGCAACGCGCCGTTGCGCTTCTCATTGTAGCTGGGCCTTAAATCGTTTAAAGCGTTACGTTTATTAAAACCACTGCGAAAGTGAACTTTTATCTCCGTA
>JASCZW010021544.1:0-10484 GCA_034211315.2 Aedes japonicus
AAAGGGCGATACGGTCAAAATTTGGTCAATATCAACTTGACGTATTTCTTTCAATTTTGCATTTAAAAAACCTGAACACCCCTCATTTTGAAGGTGTGTGGTAGAATGTTGCTCCTATTTTGATTTTGGAATTCACTCTTCAGTTGTCAAAATGCCGTCCAAGCAAGAAGAGCAGCGTATCAAAATTTTGCTCGCGCATCGCGATAATCCGAGCTACTCGCACGCAAAGTTGGCAAAATCGCTAAAAGTTGCCAAATCAACCGTTACAAATGTAATTAAAGTGTTTGGGGAACGTTTGTCGACAGCCAGGAAGTCTGGATCGGGGGGAAATCGAAAACCGGAAGCCGCTGAGACGACAAAGAGAGTTGCCGGTAGTTTCAAGCGAAACCCTAACCTATCTCTCCGAGATGCCGCAAATAAGCTGGGTGTATCGTCTACAACCGTGCATCGAGCCAAAAACGAGCCGGACTATCGACTTACAAGAAGGTAGTGACTCCAAATCGCGATGATAAACAAAATACGACGGCCAAAGCGCGATCCCGGAGGCTGTACACGACGATGCTGACGAAGTTTGACTGCGTGGTAATGGACGACGAAACCTACGTCAAAGCCGACTACAAGCAGCTTCCGGGACAGGAGTTTTATACGGCAAAAGGAAGGGGAAAGGTAGCAGATATTTTCAAGCACACGAAACTGTCAAAGTTCGCAAAGAAATATCTGGTTTGGCAAGCCATCTGTACCTGTGGCTTGAAAAGCAGCGTTTTCATAGCTTCCGGGACTGTCAACCAAGAAATTTACGTGAAAGAGTGTTTGAATAAACGTCTGCTGCCTTTCCTGAAGAAATACGGTTGTTCCGTACTGTTTTGGCCGGATTTGGCATCTTGCCATTACGGTAAAAAGGCCATGGAGTGGTACGCCGCCAACAACGTGCAGGTGGTTCCCAAGGACAAGAACCCTCCCAACACGCCAGAGCTCCGCCCAATTGAGAAATACTGGGCTATTGTCAAGCGGAACCTAAAGAAGACCCAAAAACTGCTAAGGACGAGCAGCAGTTCAAGGCAAACTGGCTTTCTGCGGCGAAGAAGGTGGACAAGGTGGCTGTACAAAATCTGATGGCAGGGGTCAAGCGTAAGGCCCGGCAATTCGGATTTGGAAAAGTGGAAGCCTAACTGAATATTTTTCCTGAATTTTATACTAATTGAACTTGAAAAAGAAATTTGATTTGATTTTTTAAATAAACGATTTCACCGATTTACACGCGTTTTCCCTTGACCAAATTTTGACCGTATCACCCTTTATCTCCTGATTATATAAATGAATTTATACGTTATAGAACACAATATAGCCTGTTTAAAAAAAGGGACAAAGTTATCCAAAGTTCCGGCCCATCGAGAGATTTTGGGCAATAATGAAGCGGAAGCTTAAAAAAAGTTGAATAACGGTTCGGGACGCGACTTAGATGACCAAAATGTGGAACAAATGTACCAAGGAAGTTGACTGCGGAGGTGTGCAGCATTTTATGGGAGGAATAAAGAAGCAATTGCGAATTTCTATTAAAAACGAAGAGAAATGATTTGTATTGATTATTTTTTCTAAAGTACAGTGAATTACCTTTGTTTTTAAGGCATTAAACTTTTTTGTACGGCAATCCGTTACCGAGATACAGATGATTTTTTATTCCGAATTCTAAATGGACATAGCTTAATGGTTGTGTGGCGAGTACAATCACGCTTTATGCCCAGGGAGTCGAGAAATTTTCCTTAACAAAAAATTCCTAGACCAGGCCGGGAATCGAACCCAGCCACCTCCAGCATTGTGTTTCTTAGTAGCTTAGGGTTTTATTAGTTGAGCTATGAGAGGACTCGAAGTAGGCTATATACAAAAAATAATGTGACAGCTTTATCAGCTCGTTGACGGCAGCCATGGCGGAAGTGTATACACCTAGATAAAATTTTTTTTTTTTTATTTTTGGTTTAAATCGATAATAATGTATCTTAACATTGTAGATCAAATCTTTTAATGAAACTTTGTAGAAGACATAAACTTTCTATCTCTTAACTGGACGAAGTTGTAGGGTGAAAAAGGAATGCAAAATGTAATACCCCCTTAAAAATCGTTTTTTTCCATAGCTTTTTTATTTGAATTTTTTCAATGTTTTAATGTTCTATAATGTTTTAGATATTTTAAAAATACACTTCTTTGTAGAAAACAGCTTATCGTTATCTCTTTATTTGAAGAATTTACGTCAGTTTTAAAGAATTTTTTAAGCTATCTTCGAGGATGTGTAGATTACAGGTTAGCAGGTATTAGCAGCTAAACTTTACAATAATTTATTCAGTAACTAATACCCTTTAAAATGAGTTACAAAATATAGGGGGGTTCAAGAGGGCAATTAACATATTTTCAAAATGGAAAAAAATCCATCGTTCTACTGCGAATCCTCCCAAATAATATTTTGATACGATTTACTACTTTTTCCTTTATAGAGGAAATTACTCTAATGTAGGTCTATGGATCTAGAATTAGAACTATAGATAAAAATTAACTTTCATTAAATTTATTCTCATTTTGATATGTCAACGAGGCAATATTACTGTATATTTATTATTTTAAGGATAAAAAAGGTGAAAACATATTTGCCTCGAGTTTTAAGCACAGGCTGAATCCTAAATCCATAGACCCACATTAGAGCACACTCCCCTTCTTCATCTTTTATGACAAAGGCAACGCGGCATGCCCGATTTGACTGGCAACTAGATTGGTTGTTCGGTGTATGGAGTTGGTCTTGCAACGTTGCCGCAATGCCGCGTTGCCACTTACATTGTGGCTGATTTTTTATTTTTCCCAGCATGCTGTGATGCAGTCAGCTGATCCGAATGTAGCTCGGTTGTAGTTGACAAGTTTTCAAAAGTGAAAAATGTTTAGTCTTCTCAGAACTGAATTGTGTGCTGTTTGGTTTGAATCAGATCCAGGAAAAAGAAATGAAAATGTGTTGAAGTGTGTTAAGGAGAAAATGGGTGGAGAAAAATTCACACCAAAGCATAAAAAAGCTGTTACCCGGTTTTGTTCCAAACTGCAACAAAAATGGCAACAAAGCAAAAGAAACAAAGTTCATTTTCAAAGCTGTTATAAAACGTGACTTTCTGGACAACTCTTTCCTGGATCACATTCTTCTATAGATATTCAGCAAAAAAAGCTTTCGATAAGCTGACTGTTCGGAGCAAGAGGAGACGAGTTGCTGATCTCAGCAAGAAAAGGTCTGCTTCTGAGCTTTCATTTGCTTTGCCAACAGCGTTGCCAAGAATATTTTTACAACGTCAGGAAGTATATTAAAAAAAATTAGGATAAAATCAGGATTGTCATTTTGTGTTTAAAAATTTTATAGGTGTTAATAAAAATACTTTTTATTAAAAACCAAAAAGCTAACATAACATAAATTTTGTTGGGTTACCGGACCCTAACCAACACCGATTGGGGGGTAATTAATTACTGCCAGTTGTGGGGTGTAAAATACCGGGCGTCTCCTTAGTGGACTGTATTTTATTGGTTGATTTGGGGGTTTCTTTTGGAGTTCCAACCACACATCACATCCGTCCATTCGTTACACATTTGTACAGAACACGCAGCACATACATTTGTCCTCAACACACATTTTATTTACATATTTACAAATGTACAAACTACTACGTCACACACAATTAACACAGAACATTATCCATTGTGGCTCTTCTCCCATCCGTCCTTCCTGAGAGTCAGAGCCAACACGACTGTCCGCACAGCAGATCATCCACTCGTCTAGCAACCAGATGATCCCAGCTGTGACGTCACCGATAACGATCGCCCGTTGGATCGCTGTCGCTATCGGTCGAAGTGGTAGGGAGAATACCATCTCGGATCGGAGGAACGATCGTTGGGAGAGAAGTCCTCTCATTTGGCAATGGCGTAGCAAGGGTATGGTGAAGTAACTCTCGAACATACTCACCCACCCTGAAATGTCCAACATTTCTGAATAAACCATTGCGTAGTTATGCATCAACGACGTACAGCCTTCTTCCATCCCCTTGTTTCAACGTACAAAGTGTTCAATGTATTGCGGGTGAATTGGTTGCTCACCCACCCTCAAAGACCTGCGACTGCCGCTGATGGTAAAAGTATCCGTCACTCAGCTCTCCACTGATGGTGAAATTACTCGTTCGTCTCTCGCCGTTCTCCCGTTTGATTCGCACGAATGTAATACCGATGTGTGCATCCTTCAGTTTTTGCGCTCCTGTTCCTTGGTTGGACCACAGATTTTGTGTTTGATGACTATGTCCTTACGATGTCCTTCCGAATTGTCCTCGATGACCGTTGGTTTGGAGTTGAAATGCCAGGATTGGGATGGCCTACGAGTCCGCTAGGTTTAAGTCCTCGATGTCCACCTTGCCATATTAAACCGTGGGTTGTGCCGTCCATTGGTGTAGCCAATGTCGCTTGCGACGATACCTCGATCGCTGAATGAAGTCCGATTGGTTCACGTGGTGGCTTCGGCGAGTATCCGCATTCCAGAGTCAAGTACATGTGGGGAAAGATTACATGTAGTATCCGAAAGTCACCTCGGCTGGTACATATACTGTTTTACTAACCTGGTAAAACTTCCGATGTTTCCCTCAGCCAGAGTGTGATGTCGTCCATGATTAATTTGCTCCTTCTCGAAATTAATGCCAAAATGATAGCGGTTTGCTTCCGATATCCTCTCAATGTTTATTCCTTGGTTCCGTATCCATACTGCAGATCCATAATGCAGACACCCCTCGTGCCTACATCCAGGTGTAGATTCCATGCAGTTTGATTGAGCACCCGAGTGGGCCCAATGCCTTGGTTGGTATCTTGAGTACCCTTGTACCCATACCTTGGATAGGTCTGCACACCCTTGTGCACAGACCGTTGAAAGGCTAGAGGACACCCTTGTGTCCAAGCCTTGGCCTTAGTCTTGAGCACCCTTTGTACTCAAGACCTAGAAATGGTACCTAGAGGACACCCTTGTATCCTCTCCTTGGCATGGCATTCCTAGGACACCCTTGTGTCCTTGCCATGGGTAGGTTTGAACACCCTTTGTGCACAAACCGATGGGTATAGAACACCCTTGTGTTCTGTCCTAGGATTGGTTTGCGTACCCTGTGTGCACAAACCAAGGAACCGATACAGGACACCCTTGTGTCCTGCCCGAGGGTTTGGTTCGATCACCCTGTGTGATCAACCGTCGGAGTTTGTCCATTCAAGCACCCTGTGTGCTGAATTCCGATTGGATTGATGTTTAGGATTCGGTAATGAGCACCGATTTGCCCAAACCGTGGAAAAAACCGCAGACATCCTTGCACCTGCTTTGATGGATCATTGAGCAACCCATGTACTCAACCTGGTGTATATAGCTGTGTCTGACACCCCTCTCAATGGTCGTCCAAATTGAAATCCGTCATGATTGTATTGCCTGTTGTATCCGTATCCGTATCTGACGTATCCAACGAACATCGGCAGTCGACGCGAAAAGTTGTTTCAATCGATCAGCTGATCGACGACCATATGATTGGCCTCCGTGAATGTGTGCCGATGGTGAATACGTCATCATAGTGGGTTCCGAAAAAATAGTGGTGTTAGCTACCGAAAACGTAATGCCTAGCTCGGCTAGACACATACATGTAAGCTGCTTACCTGGACAAGTAGGTGCAGCTACTCGATTCCATACCGATCCACGCCAACCGATGTATGCCTTCATCGTTTACCCATAAACACTATCTACGTATGGCGTCACGTTGGCCCCTAATCGCTCCGGAATTTTGCATCACGATCTGATCCGCATCCGTAAGCTGCCATGCATGTATGTGTTCTACGGCTCTCTCCCATTGCGGTCATCTCTGTATGCTTGGTCCAAACCGAAAATGGGATAGACACAACCAAATCTTCCTCGAACCAGTCGTTCCAACAAGCGTATGTGTTCGATCGCTCGTGATTCTCCAGTCGCCTCTCGAATCGTTCGCAGTTGGTGTGTCAACTGTATCCCTTGGTACACCGTGTATCGGTTTCGTGTTGTTGACGTCCAACTCGGCTGAACAGCTGATCCATCAGCTGTGATCGGCGGTTGTAGTTTGTTGTTGTTGTTCGCTCGCTCAGATGAGGTCGTTATTGTTGACCGATAACGAAAAGTGTGTCAGTAACAGAAATGTGTTGTGTCCATTCGGCTGGACGTATACTGCGCTTATATTTACCTGGTAAACCAGGCATTGTGCCGTGGTTTTTATGTTGTGATGTCCGACGCAGCATAAGTAGAAATAGATGCGTTTCACAATCCAGCACCAATGTTCGTGAATCCAAGGGTCTATATTTGCCTTTGTTAGAATACGATATTGTACTCCTAGCAGCCATCATAACCCAGTGCCATATAGATCCAGAAGTAATGGCGATGTCGCGATATTGATTATGCCGCAGTGATGGCTGCTGGCTAATTGCGCCAACGAACCAACCATTTTGGCATCCATGCTCCGTATTGACCGAAGCTGGCAGTTTCCTCCTTTGTCCGGTTTGCCGATATTATCCGGCTCGAAGGACCATAATGTTGGGTTACCGGACCCTAACCAACACCGATTGGGGGTAATTAATTACTGCCAGTTGTGGGGTGTAAAATACCGGGCGTCTCCATTAGTGGACTGTATTTTATTGGGTTGATTTGGTGGGTTTCTTTTGGAGTTCCAACCACACATCACATCCGTCCATTCGTTACACATTTGTACAGAACACGCAGCACATACATTTGTCCTCAACACACATTTTATTTACATATTTACAAATGTACAAACTACTACGTCACACACAATTAACACAGAACATTATCCATTGTGGCTCTTCTCCCATCCATCCTTCCTGAGAGTCAGAGCCAGCACGACTGTCGCACAGCAGATCATCCACTATCTAGCAACCAGATGATCCCCGCTGTGACGTCACCGATAACGATCGCCCGTGATCGCTGTCGCTATCGGTCGATGTGGTAAGGAGAATACCATCTCGGATCGGAGGAACGATCGTTGGGAGAGAAAGTCCTCTCATTCGGCAGTGGCGTAGCAAGGGTAGGGTGATGTGACTCCCGAACATATTGATTCTCGTCATGCGTTGACCGAAGCTGGCAGTTTCCCTTGTCCGGTTTTCCGATTTATCCGGTTCGAAGGACCATAATTTTTTTTTTTTTTTTTTTTGTCAATGGAAACAGATGTTTTGTGTTAAGTGTTGTACCGTAAATAGATTAAACGTACTGTAAAGGAGGACAGTTCATCGATGAAGCATGACCACGGAAGGGACAATTCAGAAATGTTGGACATTTCAGGGTGGGTGAGTATGTTCGGGAGTAACATCGCCCTACCCTCGCTACGCCACTGTGGAATGAGAGGACTTTCTCTCCCAACGATCGTTCCTCCGATCCGAGACAGTTTCTCCCTACCACATCGACCGATAGCGATCACGGGCGATCGTTATCGGTGACGTCACTGCTTGGAATCATCTGGCTGGCTGCTAGATAGTGGTCGATCTACTGTGCAACAGTCGTGTCGGCTCTGACTCTCAGGAAGGATGGATGGGAGCAGAGCCACAATGGATAATGTTCTGTGTTAATTGTTTGTGGTGTAGTAGTTCGTAGTAATGTAAATATTGTAAATAAAGTGTATGTCGGACGAATTATATTTATGTAAATAAAACGTGTGTTGAGGACTAAATTTATGTGCTGCGTTTTCTGTACGGATGTGTGATGTGGTGTGTCGAAATAGAACTCCAAAGGAAACCCAAACCCAACCATATACCAACAATATACAGTCCACTTTGGAGAAATATTCCACCCCGCTGGCAGTGCAAATTTATTACCCCCCAATCGGTGTTGGTTAGGGTCCGGTAACCCAACAAATTTATCTCTTTCAGTTTCATAAATGGTATAGTTGTATTTTGATGTATTTTTATTGCGAAAACTTAACTTAACAAGCTGTTTGAGACTTGCGAGAGAGTGATAATAAAAAACTAAAAAAGTAAAGCGCGAAGTTTAAGATGTCTTGTATCGTTTTGGTAGAAGAGCGGGTCAGAATAGATTTTTTATTGAATGATTTTTGACAATTCCATTCCGGAGCAGCCAACTAGTAAAAGCTTTGGCAGAACTCCCTTATTTCGATTAATTCATTTATTTCGATTAAAATTAATTTAGACTAATAAAAATTACGAAAATCAGGAAAAATCTGGATTTTTTATCAAAATCTGGAAAAAAATGGTACTTGTGAGGATTTCAGGCAAAAAGCTAAAAAGTCTGGAAAATCTTGAAAATCAGGAACATTGGCATCGCTGTTTGCCAATGAATGCTCGTCTGAAGGTAATGAAGATGCAGCTAAACTAATCCACTGAAGCAATGCAATCGACCCCAACACGATCGAAACGCATACGAAAAGCTGGAAAGCACAAAATGTGTCACCGCAAGCATGTACGGAATTTACAGAAGAGGAAGCATTATGCTTCTTTATTGACGGAAATTTTTTCAAAATCTTGTGGATAAGCATGAGACAAAACAACAAAATGTGCAACGTTGTTCAAATTCCATCCATCGTATCAAGTCCTCATGAAAGCTCGTGAAAAATGTATTCCATCGAAAGAATACATTACTGTTTCGGTGTCAATATCTGAAATAAAGCTTTCCAAGCTCTTCTCGACCATACGGATAAGCAGCTAGTTGTTCTTCAAGATGAAGTGTCAATTACTATCTCTGACGCTGAACTGATGGATCTTGAACTTGTTTCAAAAATGGGGCTTAGATGGTACACTCTGGCGATCGAGACCAGCAAATAAGGCTTTGCGGACAATCAGCTGGATGATAGTTCTATTGTTGTCCTACATCCTTTGGTTTGCTGTACAAATGCGTGTCAAGACTCGCCGGTCAAAAATAATTCGGCAAAACATCCGCTCATCATCTACACGGCCCTGCCGCCCAATAAGGATCCAATTTGCCAATGAATCTAAGGAACTCGTCATAAAAGAGAAGAAAAATGTGGATGATCAAATAGCTTACATTTAACTGGCTTGACCATCACTTCAAAATTCCGCATTTCGACAACCAACGTGGTCATACAGTCGATATCCGTATTGCTTTAATGTTGCCATTAAGTTGAAGAAAACATAAACATGCCTTTGTCAGTACGCAATCGGCGTTGCAACTAATTACAGATCCTGTGGTGCGCTTCTTGGGATGCAGCATGAGCAGATGGTGAGGTGTGTAGTGCTGTGTCTGAAGTATCATGTCAAAGCGCTATGTTTGTGGAGCTTCACCAAAGAGTTTAATGATGTGAAAGCGAATGGAAATGAAAATGCACCAACAAGAAGAAGCTGTAAATCCGGCTTTTCCACACTTCGTTGTCTGTATTCGGTATTTTTTGCACATGAACGATAGCACATTTCAATGACCCCTATTGTTAACTGAATTTATTACTATGTTTAAAAATCAGGTTTATGGAAATGCCTGCTACATATTGCTTATCGAGTGGATGTTAAATGTCGGCAAGCTAGAAAACCTCACGAAAGTGCAAGTGTCGTGGCTCGTAAAAAATACCATCCGTGAAGCGTTTAATAGACAGATCGGCCTCATAATAGACCTTCCCAAGCAAGGCCCAGGTACATCAAATGAGTGGGAAACACAGGCAAAGGCTTTTTGATGATCCGTCTGTCCTGCATCTATCACGGGATTGAACGTAGACATCACTGAGAAATTTTCCAACATTTTGTCAGTTATTTCTTCGGGATCTGAGATAACGTGCAGTAAAAGTTTAGGAGAGATTCACGGTGAAACTGCCCAGCAATATGCGAGCTGTACGGCTGGTACAAAATGCCATCCAGCGTACATCGTATATGAGCTTCCATTATTCCCGTCGGTCATCTATCGGAGGAGCCTCACGAATGTCGGAATAAGGACATTAAACACGTTCGAGAGCATCGAGCAAGGAAATGTTCACGGTACATATTTGTTCTATTCTATATCTGCCAAACATACTTAAGCTTTATTCATTTGTCAATATTTAACACAGTGTAGTCACAAATCAGGACATCTTCAACCGTTTGTTGGTGTCTTCAGACCCACTGATTTCTTCAATGCGAAAGATTTCAAAAAAGAAACACAAACCTTTCAGAAAAGAAGTATTGATTTTTTTTAGCGAGCCTGAAGTTTTGAACAACGAGGTATAAAATTCATCCAACGATGAAGATTCCGAAGTTGAAGAGGGAGATTCGCGATGGAACAATGGGTGTTTTCGTTATCTAATAAATTGGCCTTTTAAATAATTAATAGCAAGTCCAAATGTTTATTAAAAAGGACAGAAAATCACATAAACGCACTATAATATAATAAAAGCAGTTTCCATTTTGAAAATATGTTAGCACTCTTGGACCCCCCTATAATTTAACATCATTTTAAAGGGTATTAGTTACTGAATAAATTA
>JASCZW010021545.1:0-10484 GCA_034211315.2 Aedes japonicus
TTCACCTTCGCGTCCTTCTGATGGTTCCTGAGATTCGTTTTTGTTCCGCTCCCAGCCTTCCCGTTTGTTGTGAAACGTGTATCGAAAGATTTAAGAACGTTAAGAACGTTTTTTGCAAGTTTTCTTACTGACAGATCCGGATTTTCACCGCACACAATTGCTTTTCGCACTTGCTCTTCTTTCGACGCCATCTTCGATCTAAAAGTGTTTGTGGAATCATCAATCATTTATTTTACACTATGAACAGATAAACGTTCACAGTCTGCGAAATATGTCACGCGTGGATGAAGTATTTCCAGAGATATACGTATTTAGGCGTGTCCAGATATTGTTGCGAACAAGCCTGACTAGATTCCGCATGACATTCTGAATGAAAATGTCTTGGAAAACGTGATTATTTGTGACTTCATTAGAAAGGGCTTACTTCTAGTGCGAAACTGAGCTGTTTTCAGTTACATCGCCTTTGTATTCCACGATTTCAGCTGACGGCGCTGAGAAATTTCATAGCGGCAGATGAAGTTACGAACACATTCGATCTTCGGCTTAGAGCATTTCGGTTGTGATGTTGTTACTACTAAATTTAATGATTCGACATCGTAAAAGAAATAATCGAGACAACATCCCTCTACACAAGGCGTCGAAAAATCCAATGGTTGTAAATTTGTCGAAATAAATATACTCTGGGAGAGGCGTTGCAGAAATAATATTTGCAAACGAATACACACGAAACATCCATTACTGTGAAGTCCATTGATACTACACTCTGTTCTGTTGAAACAAACGCTGAATCCGTACAAGAATGTGGCCTTTAGAAGATTGAACGGGAGCATCCGATTGTTCAATTGTGTGTGTTGTAGTTATATGGAGAAAACTAAGTGCTCGATAGCCGATGCAATTTCGGTCGCTGTAACCGTGCGAGAAAAATCCTGATCATGAAGTATGGATGAAGACATGCTTATAAGAACGAGTATGTATCTACACTGGCATCCAATATTTAGTTCTTTGAGGATTTTTTTTTATTGTCGCTTATATCTGAAACCGAAAAAAAACCATATGAAATTCAAAATACATAAAATTACGCCAAAAAATAAATTGCAATTTAAAAAGGTTTTATTGTGACTTTAAGGAAAAGTGTCATGGTAAATTAATAGTTTCAGATACATTCTTGCAAAATATGGTTATAAAGAAATCTATTTATATTTTCGCTCTCAAGCCCTTTACTAATGTTGTTCTAGCGTTGATCAGCACCATTACCATTACCATTACGGATTACCATAACAACTTTTCTAGCGATTACCCTGCCACCTGGTGGTGAAACGAACTATGCATCGCTAATCGTAGCAACCCTGTTGTAAACAGAATTGAATTGACAGCGTTATCAGTTGATTTGCAACGACCACCATGACAACAAGCAACTACGATCGGTGACCAGTTCCACCTCGGAGCGGAGACGTTGGACATCGTGAGCCACAATGCGTTTGCCGGATATAACCGACCCGGCATTCAAAACATCCTCTCCCTTCTGGAGAAAGACAAGAGCGTTGAACAGAAGGCCGTTTGCGGCTGCCTGACAGTGCAGCGCTACAGTAAAGTTCAGCAGAAGCTGAAGAGGCGGAGGTTCATGGAACCGGGCAAACGGCGAAGAAGCACCGGAGCAAGAGGGAAATTGTTATGCAGAAGCGTCAGGCGAGACCATATATGAGCAAGAGGCACTCATCCAGAAAGAATGATTAAAAGAACTGGTGAAAGCATTTTTCCGGCGAAGCGCAAGGTCATGGTCATCATGGATGATGATGCCATTTGACGCTGGACGGCAACGACTGTATGAAGACCAAGTTTTATGATGATGATGATGATGATGATGATGTGAACTACCATCTAATGCAGCAAGGCAACTGCCTATAGCACTGGACTGTATTAATTAAACGATTTGATCAAGCTTGTTCTGTGGTTAATGTTTCATCATGTTCCTGTATGAAGGGCCAAAAACGTATTGTGGGCCCGTAAGCAGATACACTTACGCGCAACCCATAGCTACAGGGGTCTAGAGAGAATCTCCTTCCAGAAACAAGTTCGCAGAAACCACACCAAAATCGAGCACTCGCCAATTAAAAAGTTCCATTAGATGGGGAGAAGAGCCCGCTCTTTATTCACGAAATGTTAACAACAGGAAGTTGGCAGTCCCACTCTTCCTATCCAAATCGTTTCAATCGGGCACTCTGATGGTCCCTTCCTTTATCCCAACATATGGTGTTACATAAATATATGAAAAATTCGGAGAAATTAATATGATTTTCTTACCTTGATATTGAAATCATCTTACCTTGAAGCTTGTGTTAGCTTGTTTGGCTAAAAGTAAAATAGGTTAGGGTTCCTCGTTCCTCACGTACTGCTTCAACCTTCCTTTGTAGGGTCTATATTATCGTCTCGGTGTTTCTGCTTTTGAAGAGCTGACTTTCGTGTAGCGCATATCGAGACTCACAATGTGTAAAACACCGCTCTCGGCCATGGAATAGGAAAGAGAACAGGAGAAAGGAGAGAATCATTAGTAACTGGTAATATGCTATGTGCATGTGAGACTTTCATGGTGATATTCTCACAACGGCCGTTCAGAATGGTTCGACGGATGCATATGAGAGATCATTCCCGATGAGTTTCTTCTCGTTTACTCAGAAGACAAGAAACATTTTTCTACGTGTTACATTTGGGAATATCAGGGCAATGATCCTCCATCGCAAAATTTGCTGCATGTAGGTAGATGATATTGAAGTTTAGTTTTTACAGCAAAGTTTTTTTAATCAACATTACGTATGTAAAATTTTGTATGGAAAAAATCCTCTAAATCATAAGAGAAAAAAGTTAGAATTTTTATTTTTTGTATTGAAGAACCACCCTAGTCACCACTCAAACCAAGAGATAGGATTTAATCAAAAGATTCAATCTTTTGAAGTCATCAAATGCCTAAAGTTAATAGTTTTCGAGTTATCGATATTTGTAGCAAAATTTGGCCAACCTGACCATAGTGCGATGGTAGGCTTAAAATTGTTGTCCTGCACTATAATAACAATTGGACAGAGCATTGAATAATCTTTTATTATATTAGTTTGTTATCAAATTTTGTTTCACCCTCAAAAAGATATGTTTTTACCGATAGAAGGAAATATTTGAACATCAACAATCATCTTTTTCAAGTGTGCTGTGGAGTAATGAATCATATGAGGTTATGAATGTTTAAGCTCAATATAAACTTCCTCTGTATCTTAACGGTTCTTCAGCCTCTTTATTTATGGATATACACCGTTTTTTTGGTGATTTCACATAGTCGATTTACAATCTTTTTAAGCCTAATTGATCATTTTGTCTTTTTTTTTTTATGTTCGCAATGATTCGGATTTAATTGATTTAAAACCTTTTTCAGAGTTAATCCTGGAGTAAGTGCACTTTTCAAAAGTATGTCCCGACGAACGCAGCAAGCCGCGCTTTGAAATTGACATTTTTCTTTTGCAATGTCGATTTCATGAAACCAAACCTTTTGTTTAGTATTCGATACAAAATATTCAATTCAAACATTGGTTAATTGATTGGAGGTGAACAGGAAGTGACAGTGCGAAGAGCGGTTGTTTGGCACTACGCCACCAGGCTAGAAACTGTATTGGAACGGAACTGCATTAGATGCCAGATAAATTGTGATGCGGGTGTTCCACCTGAGGAGACCGAAAATGTTGGCGTCCATCTGGAATCCAGAGATATTTGTTGGAAGGCGGGTTTTGACGTCCTAAAAAAGATGCTCGCTACGTCTTTCGATACATTTCAGCGGTTTTTGATCCTGTTGATCAAGTTCAATTTGTTGCTTCTTAAGAAACAGTTTGGCTGTTCGTTTTGGTCAAGTTTTGTGCGTTGTCGGAGGGCCGTAATCGTTCGATGATGTATTGTGATACAGTAAATTTCCGAAACTATGTTTAGTCTTAATTTCTATGACGACAATTTGTGAACATGTCTCTACTATTACAGGAAATCCATATTTTCAGACATTCTTCTCTTATCAGAGAGCGAGTAATGGCACGATAACCATAAACCTTGTTGAGCTAGGACTCTAGTTAATGCTTAGGTCCCATTTGTTTGAAAAGAAATGAAGTATTACTTAATCTTACTAAACTAGATGCTCCCAACGACCATTTTTAGATGAATTTTGTTCTGTATAGCAAACAGAGCATACTGTTGAACTTCTTGTTCTGACTATTCATTTCCTCTTTCCCGATATCTACTGAAGGCTTCTTAGGCTTTCCGTGTCTTCTTAAGGTAGATCCTATCTCCAACGTTTTTATGGACGTAACTAGGTGAGCGATCAAGGAGTGTCTCGTGGGGATTATTGTGTGAAGAAACGTAACTGATTCTTTTTCATGGTGACTTGCAATGTCTTCAACGAATTATTCCTTATCGTAGCTCCATCCACGAGGTACGCAAACGTCAATACTAATGCTTATGCTAAAAAGTTCACTTTTCAAAGGTTTCAATCTCTCCGTGATGTCTGATTTTCATCGTCGGACTGAAGTGCTAGCGCTGCTACCGGACCAAGTAATTGCGATCAATTTGAGAAGAGAAAATGACGTTGTAGAAATTGATGTTGACTGGGTGAGATCATTTCCTTATATTTATATGAATTTGTTAAAAACCTCCATTAGTTTAACTAAAACTTGAAACGGAAGATCAGTTATTTCCATTTAATTCAAACTACCTTTATTGCTTATCTTGACAGAGATGCGTATTTCGTCGATGCGTATTTGCAGACTTCTTCAGTGTCGTGTATTAATACTCGACTGTAATACTGAAAGTTGAGTATTAGTGCACGGCACTGAAGAAGTCTGCACATTTTAGACGAAATACGCGTGTACGCGTAACACGAAAGGAGTATCTGCGCGCCACCTGTATATCAACGCAACTCGACCAGCAGCACCAACTATATCGACCATCTCCAGTCATCGATCATAGCGTGCCATAAAGAAAGTGTGTTCTCGCTCTACTCGGGATAACATAAAATGGAGGAAACCTCTATAAAAGGCGAACCGTCATCATTGTCATCGATCAGCAAGGTGAATTTAGTACTTCAGGTGGTCTATATCCTTCAGTTTGTTGGGAAGACGGGTGGAGTAGCGGGGTATCAAATGCGATATAGTGGTGGAGCGAAAGAGTAAGGAACACTCAATAGTGTATTACGCACATAATGACAGCTGTTTATTGCATTTTTTCCTGAGAGTGATGAGTTCTAAATGAATGTAAACGTTTTGTTTACAAACATTAGCACGTGCACTTTCCCCCCGAAATATTGGTAAACAAACCGTGCAGCCTGACGCATCATATCCCATGGCATAGAACACAAGCCTGGCAGTGTGAAACTAATCATCTCCTTTACTCGTTTGTTTTAAAATGGAACAGCGAGTTTGACATCACAAGCACTATTGCATAGGTGTAAAAGAGACAGCTTCAGTCTGCCAGACCAGTATTTTACTTGATATGGATTGTATTAGTCTGCGTTTAAACATGGCTGAAATTTTCATATACAGTATTGAGACCACCTGAAGTATTAAATTCACCTTGATCGATCAGTGATACTTTTCAACAACACAGTGGACAACACACAGAGGAAATTAAATCAAAACAGGACGAAACTAAGTAAATTGGAGTGACAAAAAGTTAGTTAAGTTGTAATTTAAGAAGTAAAATATAATAAATAAAAGTTGCATTATTAAGTGTTGCTAACCTGCGTGTGGCAGATTAATCAACAAAGTGATTCCAGTGTTTCGAAGTCAGTTGGAAAGAAAAGACAACCTTTTTAGAAAAAGTGTCCCCGTTGTGGTACTACAAGGCGAACATTTTGAGCACAGAATTGCTGTTCTTTACCGTGGTATCGAACAACGCGTATCTGTCAAGATAAACAATAAATGTTGTTGGAATTGAATGGAAATTTCTGATCTTTCTTTCTAGTTTAAGGTATTCCACTAACAAGCCCACACTCACCAGGACTGAATATGATCGAGTCGACAACCAAACTCGACTGGCAACTGTAATGTTTAAAGATTTCAAAATGTCATTGAAATATTACACTATGCGACAATTTGGGACTTCCTTAATTTTGGCTACATTTTGGACATTCTAAGTATGAATGTTTACATTTTTCACTCTAATGAATTACTCTAATGTTTTTTGTAATTTTGAAAACCTCATATAGAAGCTGTTCAAAAGTTGCGATTCGAAGTATTTTTCGAAGAAGTAATTGTGAGGTTCTGCCGATGACACTGGCGGAAACACGGCTTAACGTTACCGCTACTCTTCAACCTGCGTCCGCAACGTCCGATGGTCCAAGCACGAAAGAGGACGATTCAGCTACGCGCTCATGCTAGTGGTCTGACTTCGGCTTACGTGTGACCGTGTGAGTGCCGGCGCCGGGCTTATGTGTGAGTGATGTTGCAGGGCTGTGTAGTGTATACGTTTATAGGAACGTCTCACATCTCTATCTGCAAAGGGTGTGTGCTGTATACACACAGTAACTAACTAATATGTGGACAAGTCCCGATATCTATTTCAAAGATGATTAAGAAAAGGTACTTCTCAACATATCTTTATTACAATTGTAACGAAGTCAATGCACTTGATATCCGAGATAATATAAGAGATTGTTTGTAATATTATCATTAGAATGCGATAAAAAAATGTCATAACTATTTATTTGTCGATTATGGGGTTATGAAATTTATCCTAAAACTATAGAAAGAAAGTGCCCAAAATTTTGGGCACATACTAGAAAATTCCATGCTAGACATCCCAAAGCTTCAGGAAGATACTTTCTAGAAGTTCAGGAAGAGACTTACTTAAAAACAAGCTTCTGCAAGGGTCAGGCAGAAACTTCTTAGAAGTGTAGGAAGAAGTTCAGGTAGGTTACCCTAAAAAAATCAGGACCAAACATCCCGGAATTGCAATATCATACTTCCCAGATTTTCAACAGAGAACTTCCCCGAAAATCAGGTGAGGACTTCTCAGAGTCCTCATAGGATGTACTTCCTTGTAGTTTGAGCAAGAATTTCTAATACTTTCAGGAACAACCTTCCCCGAAGTTCAGGCGAAAATTTCCCAAAAGTTCAGGACTTTTTAGAAATTCAAGATGAAATTCCCAACATATTTAAAGGAATTTTCTTAAATTTTTTGGAAAGGACATTCCCAAAGTTTCTGTTGAATTGTCCTAGGTGTTTAGGATGGGGTTTATTACAAGATTAGAAAGAATAAGCACAGGAAATAACTCCGTAGAATTTCATGAAGAAATTTACTACTTATAAGCTAAAGGAGGAGTTTCTCAAAAATTTCAGGAGATTCCCAGAAGTCCCGAAGGAAACTTCCCGAAAATTTAGTTGGAATTACCCAGAAGTTCTTCAAAGCTTTCCTAAAGTTCAAAATCGAACATTGCAGAATCCGGGATTCCCAAAAGTTTAGGTAAGTACTTCTCAAAATAACAGGAAAAAACTTTCCAGAAGTAAAGGCGGTACTGGGCAGGTATAGGCAGGTCAAGTAAAAATTGGAGGAATGATCTTCGCAGCTTAGGATGGGACTTATCAGAAGTTTAGAAACTAACTAAGTTCAGGAAAAAAAACTAACAATATTTTTCGGGACGGTTATGTTGAGTCGTTAGATCTAAACTGTCAATATTGGGAGTGACTGCCAAAGAGTTCATCAAGAAACTTCCCACAAGTTTAGGAGGAAACATTCAAAATTTTAGCAATGAGATTTGCAGAAGATCAGGTGAGAATTTCCCTGAAATTCAAAAGAAAATCACTGACGAACTGAAGAAGCAGTCTTTACTATGACGATTATATGAACATAATGATATTCATTGCCCATGCCACCATATTAAAATATGGTAAACAGCATCTTCCCAACCGTTCGCATCGTACTATAAGCTAGGACACAAACTCTTGTAGGAATTATAATTCATTGGATTCTATCTCACCTGGTTTAAGGGATTTGATTGAAAGGGATGGTTTCCGGAAGTTAAGCAGAGAAGTTTAAAAAAATCAAAAAGTTCCACAATTTATCGAAGAAGTTTTCGAGAATTCTTCCAATGCTCAATAAATGCTAAAATTTTAAAAATGAAGCTCGATTTTAGAAAGTTCCTTACTTAAGGTACTAGAAGCTAAGAAAAAGTTTGAATGCTTTACGAGAATGTCAGAGAATTTCGACATAAACCATCCAGGTGAGATCGATTACTGCATATCTATAGAGCAGCCTTTGAATGTTGAATGTAAAAAAAAAATAACAATAAATAATAATGTATCGTCACGCAAACATTAGTTGACTATATCATCGTTTACATCTTGATAGTTGTCCACATTTTAATAATAACTTTTTCGGGAAATACTTTATATCTCAACATTGGAACAGCGGCCCAATGTGTAATTCACAAAACAAGAGTGAAAATAGTAAACACCTATTCTTCGACTGTCAAAAATGACAACCACATTCATGAAAGTCCTGAATTATTGCATGGTGTAGTATTTCAATGACATTTTGAAAAATTTCAACACCAAAGTTAACAGTCGGGTTCAGTTGCAGTTGGCTTCTGGAATGAGCAATTTTGCTCGACTCGATTTTTATAATTGACCCCTATTTTTTTATGCATTCAAGCTCACCCGTTGATGCTTATTCAGACACACACTCATCCACACAATCACGCAAACACACCACTCGCGGACACAAACAGAAGACAAACACACACGTGGGCGCGATCACACACTCACACAGACTCGGTTATTTCATTGATGCCTCCTTCAAGTCAAGGTCTCGTTTGTTTTTCAAATTCAATTTTTTTCTGTATGCGTTCAAATTCAAAGTTCGAGGATCAATTTCATAAGTTTGTCCTCTTTAAAGGTTGCCCAAACGAATAGAGGGTGTTCCGATCAAAATTTCGTCAAACAGTAATGTATGTGAGTCGATAAAAATCTTCAATCAAAGTCAAATTCTTTTTTTTTTTCAAATTCGGATAATACAGAATACAGGAGAAATATTCAGCTAAGCTTCCTTTTTACCGAATACGAATTGCCGGGTCTTTCGTACCTGCCATAAGATTTTGTACTGCCGCAGAACACCAGTTTGCCTTGAACTATTTCTCGATCACAACAGTTTTGTGAGTCTTCTTAAGGTTCCGCTTGACGATGGCCCAATATTGGTCGATTGGGCGGAGATCTGGCGTGTTGGGAGGGTTCATGTCCTTGAGCACCACTAAAACGTTGTTGGCAGCATACCACTCCATGGCCTTTTTTCCATGATGTCAAGATGCCAAATCCGGCCAAAATAGAACGGAACAATTGTGTCGCTGCAGGAAAGGCATAAGACGTTTTTGTAGGCACTCGCTTAGATCAATTTCCCGGTAGACGGTTCCGGTCGCAATGTAAACGTTGCTCTTCAAACCACAAGTACAGATGGCCTGCCGATTTGGCGTCACCACTTTCTTGTAAGTCGACAGTCCAGCTCGTTTTTTAGTTCTATCTACGGTTGAAAGCGCCACTCCCAGCTTCTTTACGACATCTGGGACGCAGAGGTTGAGGATTCGCTCGAAACAGCAGGAAAACTCTTTTTGTCGTCGTCGTGGCTTTTGATTTCCCCGCGATTCAGCTTTCCTGGCTGTCGACAAACGTTCACCAAACACTTTAAATACGTTGGTAACAATTGGTTTAGCCACATTCAATCATTTTGCCAAAACGGTTGAATGTGGCTAAAAAAAATTTTAACGCACGATCAAAAGAATTAAGTCAAGCTTAAGTCGACAAAATTTTGATCGAAACACCCTTCACTGTACAAAAAAACGAGTAGACAAATGATGTAATATTGCCACAACGGAACTGACTCTCAGCTGTGGGTCGGGACAAAAAATCCCTACTGAGCCCTTGCGACACGTCAAGCCGGCCAGTTCAGCGCAAACGCTTAGTCAAAATTTAAAAAATGTTTCCGAAATTGGGAAAATTCCGGCATAACTGATGGATTATACCTAAAAATTTAAGTGAACAAAGTTGGTTTGCTATGGATCATTTTTAGAAGTTTACGGTTCATTATTCAAACCAATCAATATATTATATATTTTAGTTTGAAACCGCTGCATTCTGTGATTCAATTTTAGAAGTATAAGGATTGTTATTGAACCTTTTATGGACAATATACTATATGTTCATGGGTAATCCGTACAATTTTATCGATCTTTCCCCAGTTATCTAACGGTACATTTTTGACATTCATACTTAACATAAAATTTATTTCTTTGATGTATTTTTTTGATAATTTTAATTTTTTCTGGATTTTCATCACAGCTTTATGGGGCGGAAATACTTTTTTCGTGAAACGCCTTTCAATTTTTTATGGATCATTTCTTTAAATTTAAAGGTGCAAACTTTAATATCAAACTAGGGACAAATTAATATTGAAGTAGAGATAGATAGATCAACATT
>JASCZW010021546.1:0-10472 GCA_034211315.2 Aedes japonicus
TACAAAAATTTACGGTGCAAAAATTTCAATTTATAGTGATAATGGCCGGAAATATGCTGCAGTCTGCGAAGCTTCCATCTATTTGATGGCCACTTCTTCTTGTGACCGTTGGATCGTTATTAAGAATCGTTTTTACTAGGTTGTAGTCCTACATCCTTACGATATGCCCAGCCCACCCTGGTCGACTGAATTTTGCGGTGTGAATGATGGGAGTTTGATGCAATCCGTTCCGTCTTTCAATTGCACTGCATCGTAGATAAAGACTGTATTCGATGAAATTTGGACACACGCAATTGTTTGTAACTTTTTAGCGTGTGGATAAAAATTATAGAAATTTTAACTGAATGTATTTCATTGTGTTGTGTCAATTGTGTTATGAGTTTCGTGAAAATCGGTCGAGTGATTTCAGTGATGGCTTCGAATAAAGAAAAAGTGCGCCAACAAATTGTGGGCACTCACTTCAAAAACCCAAACGCTTCTCATCGATGGATCGGAAAACAGCTCGGAATCGCACATTCAACCGTATCTCATGTGATCAAAACGTTCAAGGACCGTAAGACAACCAGCGTTATCCCAACATTTCGATCATGGATGTTGAGAAAAAGGCGAAAGTTTCAGTTTGTTTTGTGCAGAAAACAATGAAACGTTCTGGATTACATGTGTACAAGGTCAGAAGGCACCGAACCGGAGCGATAAACAGAACTCGGTGGCCAAAACTCGTGCAAGAAAACTGTACAGGGAGTGGCTCACAGAACCGTTCTGCATTCTGCAAACAAATGCCAGGACAGAAACACTACGTCGACCACCTCTAAGTTGACCGTTTCGGAGAGTGTACGGAAGAAGAAACTGTCGAAATTCGCCAAAAAATTCCTTGTCTGGCAAGCGATCTGCAGATGTGGCAAAATGAGTCAGCCGTTCATCACCTCTGGGACCGTCAACGGACAAATCTACAAGGACGAATGCCTCCAAAAACGACTTCTGCCCTTCTTGAGATCTCACGATGGTCCGACACTGTTTTGGCCGGATTTGGCATCTTGCCACTATGCCCGGCCCGTCTTAGACTGGTACAAAGATAATAATGTAGTTTTTGTACCAAAAGACGTCAACCATCCAAACACTCCGGAACTTCGCCCAATTGAAAAATTTTGGGCAATCATGAAGGCAAAGCTCGTTAAAACTCCAAAACTGATAGAAAATGAACTTGAACTAAAGCGTGGTTAAAGTAAGTAAGCAAGTAAGTAAGAAAGCGTGGTAAAAGCAAGTAGCAAGGTCCTATAATTGCCCAAAATTTGATGAAAGGGGTTAAGGCAAAGGTGCGGGCATTTGGGTTCGGAGAAGAGGTTCAATAAACCAATGATGTCAAAACTTAACCATTTAGTACTTTATTTCCAGAAAGTTTGAAAAGTCCGGTTCACGAGAAAATTTTGGTGACCTATTTTGTGTGTCCAAATTGTCATCGAATACAGTCTTTAGTACGCAACACATTCCATTGAAGACAGCAATAGTGCGATGGTCCTTCACGAGCAAAGTCCATGTTTCTTGTTCGTAGAGGACAACCTGTATAATTGACAGCTTTTCAGTTCGGCGAACTTTGTAGATCTTAGCGATGATTCCAAGGCTCTGAGATGGAAACCAGCGGTCGGTAAATCAAAAAGTGACCCGGAGTGAGGATTTAAAGGTCTTCAGGGTCAGAGGTAAGTTGCGTCAACAGACGGGAATTCAAGCATCTTTAGATCTGAGTCAAAATTGTTTCGAAGTCATCTTTGAGAAGCACAGCTGTTCCGATTGTTGATTTGAGGTGCTGATTATTCTATCCTTGAGTTTTATAGCTATAATATCTGTTGAAGATATCGATCGATATCGAACTCCAAATTGACGATATATCTTCTCATGTCAGAGTAATAGCGAAGGTCTTCCTGCACCACCGGACCAACCATAAAGGAATCATTTATACGTTAGTACCGGTATGAAACCTGTGGCACACGACGCGTCAAAAACTACAATTTGGTGGTAAAACTGCCCGGACGAACATGGTAATGGTGAAGGTATTCTTCTAACAATGTTGAATAAACGGGTTTGAGTGAAGGATTCGCTTCGAAACGACGATTTAGCGATTGTTGTCGACGCTTGGCTACTTCGTAGAACTTTTCAAACCAGTTCAACCTTATTGAATTATTTTGTAATTCAACAATAAATCAACCGGCCAAACTTCCTATCCGTTAACTTGTTAATCCTATTAACTCGAGACGGCCACGAGTAATCGGCTCTATTCCCTTAACCTTAGTATCAAGATACCTGATGTATACAAATATAAAAACTTGGCTCTGTAAAGTCAAATCCCAGAGAATTTGAGCTTTTTAGTGGAATATCTGTAACTGGAAATGAGAAGAAAAATCAGTATTTTCCATTTAATAAAATTGTTGAAACCAGACGTTCAAAAATGACATTCAGCTGTGAAGTAGGATCTGGAAGAGCTCAATCCCACAGTCCTTATCCGCTGGAGTCGGCAAAACCGTCAATGTATTCTTCTGGAGGTTAGCAACCAAAGAGGGGGAGCAGGGACTGAGCAAAGAGGTAACAGGAACAGGTGTGACCAGGAAGGCGATGGAGTTTGATTTGAAACGTTTGGTGTATTTCTAGCGTTATTAGGTTGGAATTGCTTTCGTTCGGAATCAGATGGATTGTTGGTGTATTATTATATGGTGTTTTTGTCCATAAACATTTCTTAGTTCGTTGTTATTTACTAATTCATACCTTTCTTAAACTGATACGTTACAAAATACATGGCACTTGAGACATAGTACGAGATCTGCTTACAAAAGAGACACGGTTTGGATGGAAAGCTAATGTCAAAATGGATATGACTATTCTTTGGTTTTTGCGTGAAAGTGGCTTGATGAAGTGGAGGGTGGGTATCGGAAGAGCGAGAATCAATCACATCGCTTAAGATTGATTGGAAAAGCATTGCGTGACTTTTCAGAAGATGAAGGATATCTTTTTGCCTAGGTCCTGTTGTACCGACATAGGTTGACTTATGGCAATACTCCCATTATTGTAGACGTGACATCCAAACGTGTAAAAACTATATACGCTTGTAGAACTGTTGATGCAGAAGCCGACAAGCTGGCAACCGTGCCCACCGACTTTTATGATGTACGGACACGGCGCAGAACGCAGTGACTGATGTTATCGAGACAGGGACGACTTGTCAGAAGGTTTCGTGATTGTTGTACGAAACAAGTACGCGGTAAAGTTTACGAGACAGTGCGAGAGTTTGAATTGTATTTGAGTTCTGCAGTGAATACTTACCCGAAAATCCCGGATCCTGAAATATTCTGCGGAATAACTGAAAAGAAAGTTCTGAAAATTAAAAGTACGATGAATAATTACAAGATAACATTCTTAATAATAAATTTGTAGGTTCTGCCTCTTGCGTAGTGAGGTTAAATCGTAGGGTGTAAGTAACACAAGGGCTGTAAGATGGTTGTAAGTAATCTAAAATATTTGAGTAAAATATGTGTACCTAAGCGAAAAAATATACAATTGGAAGCACATACACACGCTAAGAAAACCGACCTGTCCATTCAATAAACCCTCCCTTGACAAAAATACTCAAACCCTCAGTACTCTAGGGAATCGTAGTATTCTCGGCTGACTGGTTTGATCGAGAATAGTTCATCTAAGTACGTTTTGACTATGAACTTTTTATTATCAGATCCTCAAATGAAATCCAAAGCTCAGCTTTTTTGTCAACGATGAAAGGTTTAGTATCTTACATACACCATACTTACAGTAGACATCAAAATTGTGAGACGGATCACAGTATCTCTTTTTCAACCAGTGCACAGTGGGAAAAAACGGACCCAAATTCCCACAGATGAGACGCCGCTGGATTGGCTGCTTGAAATATATCATTTCTTATGAGAAATTTGCCAAAAAATTGATTGGTGCCATTTTCAGCCTGCGCCGAGCCCAGGAAATGGTCCATTTTACCCCATTTACCCCTCAAAATATGTCTTTTTGAGTTGGCAATAATGTTACTACAACCGCCGCTGAATGGTTTGCCTGCATAGAATCCTATTTCATATTAAAAACTCTGGGAAATCGAATGGTACAAGTTTCATTCAGTTCCGAGCTCGGAAAGTGGCTTATTTTGCCCTATTTCCCCATTAATTTGAGATTTTCTTATTCGTACCCTTTCAGCTACAATCGCTGCCAAATTTTATGGCTGAAAACAGCCTTTCTTACGTGAAAAAGTCTAAGAAATCGAATGATGTTATTTTCGTTTGGATACAGAATCGATAAACTGTCCATTTTTCCCCATTTAACCCTATATTTGTGTGTTTTTAAGCTTTAATTCATATATCTACAATCGCCGCTGAATTTTCTACATGAAAAAGACTATGTCGTACGTGAAAAATACTGAGAAATCGAATGGTGCCATTTTCAGCCTGCGCCGAACCCGGGAAATGGTCCATTTTACCTCATTTACCCCTCAAAATGTGTCTTTTTGAGTTGGCATCAATGTTACTACAATCGCCGCTGAATGGTTTGCCAGCATAGAATCCTATTTGATATTAAAAACTCTGGGGAATCGAATGGTGCAAGTTTCATTCAGTTCCAAGCTCGGAAAGTGGCTTATTTTGCCCTATTTCCCAAT
This sequence comes from Aedes japonicus, assembly GCA_034211315.2. Taxonomy (NCBI): domain Eukaryota; kingdom Metazoa; phylum Arthropoda; class Insecta; order Diptera; family Culicidae; genus Aedes; species Aedes japonicus. The sequence goes on from JASCZW010021546.1 coordinate 4,661, forward strand.
TAATTTGAGATTTTCTTGTTCGTACCCTTTCCGCTACAATCGCTGCCAAAGTTTATGGCTAAAAACAGCCTTTCTTACGTGAAAAAGTCTAAGAAATCGAATCGTGTTGTTTTCGTTAAGTTACACAATCGGGAAACTGTCCATTTTGCCCCATTAAACCCCTACTGTGCAGGATTCATTCAGTTCCGAAACCGGAGAGTAGCCTATTTTGCTCCACTTTTTCTTAAAAATGCGAATAAAACAAGGCTGCTCCGAAGTCTTAAAATGGCCAAAACCAATATAGAACTATGAAAAAAGTATATGCGCATTTGATAAATACTTAGAGGTCGTATCTGAAAATAATTAAAACGTACTCTTTATATATTAGAAGCTATAAACTATTTTGCAAGAAACATGGGGCGCCCTGAAAACTTCTGTAACTAAACGAAAATAATACCATTCGATTCCTTAGACTTTTTCACGTAAGATAGGCTGTTTACAGCCATAAACTTTGGCAGCGATTGTAGCTGAAAGGGTACGACAGAACAAGAATAAATCATCCCAAATTAATTGAGGAAAATAGGGCAAAATAAGCCACTTTCCGAGCTCGGAACTGAATGAAACTTGTACCATTCGATTTCCCAGAGTTTTTAATATGAAATAGGATTCTATGCAGGCAAACCATTCAGCGGAGATTGTAGTAGGGGAGAACAGTACAAAACGCACTGGTGGGGTAGAATGACCCACTCAAAAACTATGCTGAAATCTTCAAAGCTATAGCTTTAATAGAATGAAACTTTATCAATTCTTAAATAAAACAGCATAACTGATAATTGTGTAGTAAAACAAGGCCCTAAATACACCAAAACATGATCAAAATTGAAGAAATTGCCCCGACTGTACCTCACATGTAAATAATAGAGTTATTCAAATAAGCTTTTACCACGCGTTAATGTCAATGGTTTATAAATTATTCACTTCACATGTATTACACACCACAAAACATCAAGACAATATCAAAACTTCACTATAATTCAACGTATTTTCAGAATATTTAGACAAAACCATGCCATACTTAAACCGGGGCAGAACGCACCGTGGCGTTATGTATACGTCTACACGCTTAGAAAAAAATACCCAGTGGAGCGGTTAAGTGTATGAAGCCAACGATGGGGTATAAATAACTTACTTCAGGTAAAATTCTACCCAAAAGTAATTAATTTGAACATATCACAACGTCTTTATTCTATACCCATAGGCTGCTTGAGTACCAGACAAAGCAAAGAGGACGTGGCGATATGTTTCCACTTTACACCTCTAATGAGTAACTTTTTATAGCAGTGTTTTTACTTTTTACAAGCGGTGCATGCTATCCCAGTGTTGTGGTGCGTCTTACCCCAATTTTGGGGTGCATATTGAGCAATTAAACAGGCGTTTTACCCCGGTGTCGTTTTGGGATTAAATTGGAAAACGTTTAAATAATCATGAATGTTCATCGTTTTGAATTTAAATCACATTTGATCTACAACGAAAACATCGTAATGCACCATACTTAATAGCTTATTCGTAAATTTCAGCTTCCATTCCCTAGTTATTCACATTGTTGCTTAAACGGTGCGTTCTGTACCATCCTCCCCTAACATTGATGCCAACTCAAAAAGACATATTTTGAGGGGTAAATGGGGTAAAATGGACCATTTCCCGGGTTCGTCGCAGGCTGAAAATGGCACCATTGGATTTCTCAGTATTTTTCACGTACGGCGTGGTCTTTTTCATGTAGAAAACTTAGCGGCGATAGTGGAAACATGAATAAAAGCTTAAAAAACACAAAGATAGGGTTAAATGGGGCAAAATGGACAGTTTTTCGATTGTGTATCTAAACGAACATAACACCATTCGATTTCTTAGACTTTTTCACGTAAGAAAGGCTGTTTTTAGCCATAAACTTTGGCAGCGATTGTAGCGGAAAGGGTACGAACAAGAAAATCTCAAATTAATGGGGAAATAGGGCAAAATAAGCCACTTTCCGAGCTCGGAACTGAATGAAACTTACATCATTCGATTCCCTAGAGTTTTTAATATGAAATAGGATTCTATGCAGGCAAACCATTCAGCGGCGGTTGTAGTAACATTGATGCCAACTCAAAAAGACACATTTTTAGGGGTAAATGAGGTAAAATTGACCATTTCCTGGGCTCGGCGCAGGCTGAAAATGGCACCATTCGATTTCTCAGTATTTTTCACGTACGACATAGTCTTTTTCATGTAGAAAATTTAGCGGCGATTGTAGATATATGAATTAAAGCTTAAAAACACACAAATATAGGGTTAAATGGGGCAAAATGGACAGTTTATCGATTCTGTATCTAAACAAAAATAACACCATTCGATTTCTTAGATTTTTTCACGTAACCCGGTGTCTCCACTAGCATTTTCTGGCTTAACATTTGTGTCACTGTCAAAGAATATGGCAAGTGGAGACACATATGTTAGATGTTAAGACAGATCTGTTCAAACATATTTCTTGACGGAAATGTTAGACTTTTAAGCAGACATTTTTTTTTAAATAAATATGATGAAGTCCAATGTAATGCTTGTTTTAGTTTTCGATTCCATAAAATTGTTTTCAGAGACTCCATAATTGCTCTAGATCCTAAAAAATGCGGATCGGGTACTTCAATTATTAAAATTTAATAAAAATGTCTTAACAATTCTGTTAGAGCTAAGCCCAGCATCGAAGAAATGTCAGGTGGCTTGGCATATGTTAAGACAGATCTGACAAAACAGAAAATGCTAGTGGAGACACCGGGTAAAATAGGCTGTTTTCAGCCATAAACTTTTGCAGCGATTGTAGCTGAAAGGGTACGAACAAGAAAATCTCAAATTAATGGAAAAATAGGGCAAAATAAGCCACTTTCCGAGCTCGGAACTGAATGAAACTTGCACCATTCGATTCCCCAGAGTTTTTAATATCAAATAGGATTCTATGCTGGCAAACCATTCAGCGACGATTGTAGTAACATTGATGCCAACTCAAAAAGACACATTTTGAGGGGTAAATGAGGTAAAATGGACCATTTCCCGGGTTCGGCGCAGGCTGAAAATGGCACCAATCAATTTTTTGGCAAATTTCTCATAAGAAATGATATATTTCAAGCAGCCAATCCAGCGGCGTCTCATCTGTGGGAATTTGGGTCCGTTTTTTCTCACTGTGCAGTGCTTTGTGGGCTGGAGGGAGGGAGTTCATGTCCTTTGGTATAAAAGTGACCCCGTTGGTTTCGTACCACTCGAGGGCAGCAATTGAATAATATCACGAAGCTAGATCCAGCCAGAAGATCGTAGGGCCCTCGTGTTGCTTCAACAGTGGTAGCAGACGCTTCTGTAGACACAACTTGAAGTAGCTCTCCCCGTTTACAGTCCCGGTTGTCACAAATGGCGCACTCCATTTGCCACACGAGTAGATCACTTGCCAAATCATATATTTTTTGGCAAACATTGAAAGTTTCTGCTTCCTTACTTCCTCCGGAATATCAAACTTTTGCTTGACGTGAGTCTCATCATTCATGATGAGATAGTGAGGCTTTTTTTAGGTGTACAGTTTCCGGGCCCTTGGCCCTTGCCCACCGTATTTTGCCGTTCGTCACAATTTGGAGCCTTCTGCACATTGTACGGTACCTCCAGTTAGTGGCTCTCTTAACGAAAGGCTTGAACAGATTCAACTTTTTGGCCACATCTATGACCAAAGCATTGGTGTTCCGCTTAAACGCTTTCACGACACGCATGTGATCCTGATCAGTAATAGAACATCCAATCTTACCGCATTTCTCTTTCCTTTTAATGTTCAGAGTTTAGTAGAAATGTTCAATCCCACGATTACCGTTGACTGCACTATTCGGAGTTGTTTGTCGATGTACCGATGAAAGATTTGAAGATTATCCAGGTGCTTGCGCAAAATCAATTCGTGACGCGAAGAGAAATTACCCAATAAGTAATTTACCCAATAAGTAATTTTTAGTTTAAGCGTTTTTTTTCCGTAATGCAATTTGATATGGGACACCCCGTGCAACACGTTGACCGACGTTAAACTCTCCAGTTCGAAGGACCATTTTTATGTTAGAAAACGAAAAGACTAAGTTTGTCCGGTCTTGGTGTTGAATTGTAAGAATTAACTCATTAGTTCTACGTGATATGTCCGTACGTCAGTGTCAAAAGCAAATATTAGTATTTCTCTTGGATATAACCCTGGAAATTGGGAGGGACCATCAGGGCACCCGATTAAAGCAGACTGGGTGTTCAATCTTTTTGTTGAAATTAGATTCCGAATTAGAACTTGTGTTTGGTCCTCATACAATGACATGATGAGGACAATCAGTGGTTATTAAAGCTTGATCTAGTGAAACAGAGAAGAGAGCCTGATGCTGTCGAACTTAGTTCCCATGCCACAATGGGTGGTAGTTCATATCATACATCATACTGGAAAAAAAACTACCTTAAATTGCTCTATTACTGATCAAGTTATTATCCGGGAACTAGCTAAAAAAATGTGGATGCAGTAGACCAAACAATTTTGGATTAGCATTGACAACGTCATCAACATAATGCTTGTTGAATACCAACATGCTGTCATATCTGCAATCGAGCAGTGACGACTGTAACGTTTGTCGACTCAATCTAAAGCTTTACAATATACATGCCAACCGAATGAGATCTCTTTCGACCTTCTTCAAACAAGTAGGTTTTTCATTTAACTTATCCTAATAATTTAGTAACACAATCTGAAAATATTCCCAATTGAAAATTCCAGTTGAGGAAAACATCATACTTTAATATAAATTAGATTTTAACATAGATTCGTACGGAACAAGTTACAAGTTTGAGTGATATCTGTTGTGCTTTCAAGAGGGAATCTCTAATTTAAACAAAAAATCGTGACAAGATTCAATGTGACAGTTGAAAAAAAACTGATTCATTTATCCGAAAAAATATTCATTATTAACTCAAGAGATTGTTGACACCTTTGAAAATAGTAATGTACATTTCTAGCACGAACTCAGTGTCCCATTGTTATTGAATGACCCCTAGAGCAGATTTTTCAGCAGCTAGAAATCACAGCTGGATTGGGAAAAAAAAAGCGAAGATGTCTGCAAAAGCAGCAACATGAGGAGCGGAGCAACTGAGCAACTCTCGGCATCACCCGTATGAGGGATAAGAAAGGAAAAATTATAATAAATTACAGAGCATGGGAAGTGTTTTGTTCCGCAAAATGTGAGCCGACAACCCTTACCGTCGTTCCTACGTTTTCGATCTATGGTCTGTAGTAGTGGCTTCCGAAGATACTAGGTTTTCAGTCGTCCTACGAGCGTGAAAAAGCCATGTGAATGCATGAAAGCGTCTTTATGCGATTTTTGCACCGAGCTTCACCGTTGAATAAAAGAAAAGCATCCACACAACCGACAAGGGCCATTGCCTAGCTCATGTACTACTGATTGCTGCTAGTGGCATGTTCTCATGTCTATAGGGGATGTATTTTCATGTGTGGTTTCTCATTAGAGAAAGGGAATGTATGCATGCGGAGGTCTTTCAAGCGCCAAGTTCAAAAGTTCCAAAGGCTGAGTACAAACCGAGCTGGTTAAAGTCCCTAGAATAGAGAGAAAAAAAGCAGGAATCCAAAGTTGTCGTCGGATACGTCGCACCTAGTGTATGTGGTGAACCATGCTTATATGTGAAAATTGGTTCGGATAGAAGGAGTGAAACCAAGTTCAAAGAAAATAATCGATAATTGATCTGCGATTAAGTGATAAAAGCTTGGTCTTTGCTGGTGGTGGCGATGTTA
>JASCZW010021547.1:0-10478 GCA_034211315.2 Aedes japonicus
GGAAGTACACCTATCTAGGGTTGATATGTTAGTAATGTGACCCCTTAGCAGGGAGCTTGAACATTTTCGATGAATTCTATAAGAATTTTATTAACTATTTGTACAACAATCCCACATTTGATGAAAATAATCAGTCATTTACACAAAATTATAGTAAACTCTATTTTGAGCTAGGTTTTCCTGGTAAACATCGATAATTGCGCTGATCATATGTGCCTTTTTGGACTCCATTATTTCGGACCCGGTTCGAGTAATGCGCATTATAGACCCGGGTCCAAAATACGCATATCAACTTATTTGATTAAAATGATTGATCTGACGGAACTAAACCAATTTGTTATTCGTAGACAAATAGGGTAACGCATATATTTTGGACTTGTGTAGGGTGATATGCTAGTAATGGACGCCTTAGTTGAAGCTTGAACAATTTCAATGAATTCCATTAAAATTATTTACTTTTTGGGCAACACTCTACATTTGATGAAAATAACTAGTCATTTACACAGAATTACGGAAAACACTATTTTATTAGTCCAGGTTTTCCTGATGACATCGATAATTCGCGATGGTCATTATGCGCTTTTTGGACCCATTTTCTTATTTTAGACACGGGTCTAGTAATGCGCACTATAGACCCGAAGTCCATAATAGCATGTCAACTAATTTGATTATAATGATTAACCTGACGCTGCTAAACCAATTTGTTATCTCATGAAAATAGGTAGCACATATATTTTGGACATGTATATATTATGGCCACCTTCCATCACGGAGAGAAATGAGTCTTGTTTGAAATAACTCAACACTATGAATTGAAATGTAAGTCTGGCTCTGCTTGAGCGAAGTTGATACTTGTTTGCTTCAAACTCGCAATTGTAGTTGAAGCTAAACCGCTTTTTCAAGTGATTTCTACTCAGATAATAACATTGTGTTTTAAATTTAATGTTAGTTAATTGAACTGCAAGGCTGCTATATTTTCAACCCTAAAAATGTTTGTTTTAACCAAAATTTGAATTGCTATACACAGTTCTGTTTGGCTGATTCAAAACTGTGATCTGAGGTTGAACTAACCTGAATGTTTTGCTGAAAATGTGCTATAGTTTATGGTTGGGTAAATACCAACCTTAAATATGATGGAGAACAACTACATGATTAATTTTCCCTCATGTGGTGTCAGTAAAATTCTATCAGTTGTTCGTGACGGGGACAATTCGTGAGTCCTGAAGTGAAATCGGTGATTTAGTATTATTTATGATTCATAGTGATTTAAAGTATACTACAGTTATATGTTATTGTTTATAAAGAAATAAAATGCCGTATAACCGTTACAGCTTAAAGTGATTTTTTAAACTACTATAGGAGACCTTAAATGAAACTAAACGCATAATGTCCATGCCCTATGGTATGCACTATACCTAATACAGTTTTGCGTTTAATGGTAGTCCTAGCGAAACAAATGCTAAATAAATAAGTGGAACGAAAAATACGGTAGGTGCAGTACTAATTTTTATTTGATTTCAACTAGTTGGTTGGTTAATTCAAACGATACCGCTGGTTTCAATTACCGATTCGATATTTATTTCAAACAACAAGTTTGTTTCATCTTACGCTAAGTTTTGGCTGGAACAAGCGTTGAGTTTTGTTTGAATTTACCTAGTAATGTGATTGTGCGTTTTTCAAAATTGAAATTTTGTTGATTCAACGTAAAATGGTTGTTTATACCATACTTTTTTCTCCTGATAGATAAAATTCTAAACGCATCTCGATGTGTTACAACACCAGACCTATCTAGGTTCAATCTAGGTACACCTAGAATAAAACTAGTACAATCTTGGATGCATATACAGGGTGTTCGGTTCCTTAGTGCAAATATTTTCAGGGGCGATAGGAGATGATATTTGAGGAAAACAAAAGTTCTACGCGTATGCTCAAATCTAAAATTTACATGAGTTGTTGAACTTTATTTTTTGGTACATGTTAGTCTTAAATTGGCTGTAACTCAAAAATTATGTTACATAGCAAGATTTTATCTGGGCTGCCGATTCCAAACAATGGGCATAACTGTAGCAGAGATGACTATCTGCTAACTCTTCTGGAAAAAACATAGTTGTTGTTCGGAAACCGTGTGGTACTGTTTTGAAAACATTTGAGTTGTGCATCCTGCGAACAGACATTACCACGGTTTGGTTGAATTCATGATTTTATTATCTGCTTATTGAGGCACTAACATGCCGCATTCAAAACAAAATTGTAAAAAAAATTAGCAAGATAGAAAGTTTGTGTTAAGAGAGAGAGAGAGAGAGAGAGAGAGAGAAGAGAGAGAGAGAGAGTTGTAGAACACTTTGAAAACCATGTTTTTGTTTTCGAATTGAGGAAAGAAAATTGTTGGTAAATAAAATAATTGAGTTACAGCCAATTTAATACTTACATTCACTAAAAATTAAAAGTTCAATAACTCGAATACTTTGAGCTTTCTCCATAGGCGTAGAACAATTTTTTTCCTCAAATATCATCCACTATCGCCCCTGAGCACATTTGTATTAAGGAACCGAACACCCTGTATAATGTATTTTACAGCAAAGTGACCAAAATACATACATGCTCAAAATATATTCATCCCCGTACACTGATAGAAAAGTAATGAAAATATCTATGCGTCCGATACTTCAGATTCCGTGTAAGTATGCTTACATTTATTAGTTTTTCCTAATCAACAATTTTCACTTTAGACGGTATGCAAACAATAAGTTCAGTTTGTTTAAAAACTGAAATGAAGGGTTGCCAAATAGGCAACATAGCACTTCCAATTAGTCCTATAATGAACCCTCAAAATTTAGATAATTTGTCCAATTTTTCATAGCTTTTATTACTGCAATGTAAAATTTAATATAAGTACTAGGTATTAATGTTTCGAAAATGCATTTTTAAAATTTACAATTGATTTATATGATCAAATGCTTTTTTTCTCTCCTGTAACGAAAATACTTACAAATCACTGTACCATGCAGTGATCAGGTAAAAATAATTAATAATGATGTTTTATATGTAACAATTGTGAAGAATCATATTCTAACCTTTGTTTAAGTGTTGATACTATGTGTTTTAACTGAAATTGCTTAGGTGAAATACGATAATAACGAAATAATTACAATAATATGCCAGGGGGTCCATTATACGCACAGGGTCCATTATACGCATACAATCCCTACTTCCAGCAGCAGCTCTTTGAATAGCTTTCGAACCTTACTGGTTTACGTACTGAAAATCAGAACTTTTTTTTATTGATGCTTCCAACTAGGTTTGTAATTCAATTAGTTTTCTCAATTTCCAAGGAGAACAATTTAAATTTGAGAATGCTTCCAAAACAGAACTGAAGCTACAGTGAACAGAACATTCATTAAAACCGCTCGAATCACCATTTTGTCAAATGCAGGACGTATGGTTCCTGTTGGGTTTCTCTATTTTCATCCTGCACTTTGTAATTGTAATACACTGTATACCGAACCTAGACAGAGATGAAACATGAGCGTAAGTAATTTGATTGATTTCTCTCCATCGTTTTTTCCTCTTTCATCATAAAGTGACTAGAACTTGGTTTGACAAAAAATTTTCTCTCTCAACTCGAAAGGTTTTGTCGCTACATAGCATTCTGAGTTTATAACCTGCCTTTATTACAACTCTGACTTGGATAATCATTTTCGAATATAGTCCATTCCGTTTCCGGAAAAAAGGATTTAATTATCGTTATTTAAATTAAATTTCATTCAACCATTTACCCACAATGATTAACCACACCAAAATCGATGACATGAATGGAAACTCCTGTTCGTTCGGGTTTGGTCAACTTTTCCATAACAACATCTCCAACACGCAAAAAAGTAACAAAGCAAATGGAATTCTAGAGAAATGTCTTGCAAACTTGAGATTTATTTTCGAAAGCTGATAGAAAAAGATTCAAATGTTGCCAGATGAAAGTGATACCAATCACAGCTCAGGAAACCCATCGAGAAACAGTCGGCGTTTCCCTCAACCGCAGGCAGTTTCACCGAAATATAAATCAATCAATATTTGTGGAGTTCCTTGTTGTTTACGCTTTTGCTAATGCCACAAATCAAAATGGGAACTCGTGCACGAGAGATTACGAAACTTTGTTTGTAGTAAACTTTGTCTTAAAAAAGTCGATTTACATTTTCTGGCTATAGGCTTCTGTTTCCTGGTATAGACTTTTGTTTCCCAAAGACAGGATGAAGTTAGGAGCATATTTTCTGATTGGGAGTCGTTTGAAGCCAGTCTTCTACCACCCACCTGTTTGTAATGTGATTATGTTAACGTTGTCGATGGTAACGATTGTTTCAGAGGGGCTGACTTACCTTCAGTGTGTGTTTTTGCGGTAACGTTGAGGATGTTCTGGTTGACCTCGGCATTCTCGTCAATGTCGGCCTCATAGATGACCTTCTCGAAGTAGAGCGGGTAGTCGTTCTTGTCGGCGTTACCAGTTTTGATGAATTTTGTAACTGTAAGGAAACAAGAGAGGAGTTGTTATTGTTCAACATAAACAATCAGGGGTAGTAGTTTCACTTTTGCAAATATCAAATGAATATCGAACCTGCCGGGGTAGTAAAAATGACACAAGTTGCATCAATACATTGATCATCGGAACCATTTCCGATTTGCTAGATTAATGAGGAATCGAATTTGCATTGCTAACGAGATTTTTGTTAATTGTAGCGGGAAATTCGATGATTGGAAACCGCAATTATTTTATTGTAATTAAATTCGATTGGTAGCGCGTATTAATCAAACATGTTTTGTGGCCGCCTTTATCACATCGAATGAGTTGAAAATTATGTTTTTTAAAAAGGTGCTTGAATTTGAGCGTTTCCTGGAACTGGAAGTGTGGAAAATTATTTTCGATATTTTTTTATTTGAACGAAACTTTGCATGCGCGTTTGGCTTACGAGACAGAGCATTTTCCGCGATAACATAGATTTTTGTGACTCAAGAGTCAGTTTTAAAAAGAGCGTAAGCATTTTGAATAGCACTTCAATTAATAATTTGTAGCTCGAAAACCTTTGGTTGTACACAAAAACTGTCCAGCAACAAGTTGTGACCATATGTGTGAAGGATGTAAAAAAAAATACACTGAAAAGAAAAAAAATCGGAAAAAACGACAATTAACATAAAAATTTATGTATCTCAATAAACGATTTTCTGATTATTTTTTTTGACTAAACTAACCTAAACAAAAAACTTGTAGTTATTGTATCTCGAGAACGGATGCTCTTACGAAGATTATTACCAGAAGCTGAAATTTTTTTAAACCTTTTTAAATCAGATTTGATCATTGGAACACGTTTTTTCTCGCAAATGTGAAAATTTAGAAAAACATGGCAAAAATGGATGTTCTTAAAACTTTTTTCCCTGACATTTCTTCATCCTGAAGTTTTCGTTTACATCTGCGTTATAACTTCAAGTTTTCACAGTCAATTAAAAATTTTTTTGCATTAGTGCAAAAAAACTTACTTTCGTGGTGTAGAAGGAACTCTCTCCTTTTTTGGGTTTGTTTTGATTCGCAACGACTTGAGTGATCTCAGTCGTTGTGAATCAAAACAAACCCAAAAAAGGAGAGAGTTCCTCTCCCATGTGTGCATCAAAAACAGAGTGCACACAATAGATCGCTAGAATAACTATACAAGCCACAGTGGTACATGAGCGTGTTTCCATACGTCAATTTTTGCCTGTTGAAGTGGCGGACTTGTTCCGTTGCTACAACCTACCCCGCAGTGGGATGTTGGGCAAAATTTAGTACCACATGCCCTTTCGCTCAATTTTAAAAAATAACATGTGTTTGATTTCCTACCTGCCGTGCACTGACGGAACTTTCAATACTTTCTCTTCATATCTATCATTCTAGCGAAAAACATTAATGTGCACTCTTGGTGTCTCATGGTGATGAGCGAACATCTACTTCTACATCATACTCGTTACTCCACGCACGGAGAATATATAACAAAACAGTTAAAGTTACTTTCATGGGTAAAACGTGTGTACAAATTTTCAATTATATTGGAGGACACTCGAATTTGGTCGGTATGTCATTTCGGCTGGAAACGCTCATTTCCGTAATGAGATCCAGAGCTCCAGAAAAAATTGACTGCCGTCTTGAACGATGAGTAAAAAAAATATTCAGTGTGTGCAATTTTCTTTATCATCATTTCGTCCCATCAGTCAAACAACACATTTTTGACGACTTATTTTGCCGTGTTCAGTCATTCCGTTTTCCCTGTATTCCACACAACTCATTCGCACCATAGCAAAGCGCATATCTGGCTATTCAAGCGTCAAGCGGTTTTGATTGCTTTACTGAATGTTCTGGTAACCAGTCATTCAATTTCGCGTTCTTGAGTGATTTTTTCTGCTACAGGATTTTTTTTTCTTTTTTTTTTTTTCAAATATACCCGAACATGGCTGAAGGTGAAGGAAATTCCTCAACGGCAACGGAAGCCAAAAAACGGAGCGGTAGAAAACGATCGATGGCTGAAATCGGTGCAGAGTTTGTGATTAGAGATGGAGAAAAGGCGTGTTGCATGATCGATTCGAGAAGTGGCTGCAAATACGTGCAGGCAAAATATGACATCGGGAATTTTGTGCGTCATTTCCGATCGCAACATGCAGAAAAAGCATACGAATGTGGCTTACTAAAAAATTACATTCCAGTTACCAAGAAATCGAGGAATATCTCAAAATGTTCGGTTCCTATAGATAAACCGCTACTCCTCGATTCAGCAATCAAACTGGTATCATATCACCAGTTACCGATGTCTTGTTTCGAGTGGGAAGGATTGCGGCAACTCTTAGATCCCATAGCTGTTGCTGTCGGTTGCAAAATAAATCCGACTAATATGAAGATCCACATGAAAAATATCGCTGGTAAAATTCGGTAACTTCTGGAAGAAGAAATGCAGAACAAGTTAATTTCAATAAAAATTGATTCTGCATCTCGTTTTCATCGACACATTCTTGGCATCTATGCTCAATACGTAGTACGCGGCAAGGTTGTGATCCGAACGCTAGGTATGTTTTTGTGATCGGTAGCTATAACAAACAAGTTGTTACATTTTTGTGATCTTTTTACAGCTACGCTAGAAGTCAAGGAAAGTCAAACTGCAGCATTCCTTAAAGTAAAAATTTTTACTTTAAACAGTTTCTCAGTTACCATTCATCAAATATTTTCTATCACATCGGACAATGGCGCTAATATGTTGGCAGCTGTACGAAAGATGAAGGAAGAGTTGGAGCATAGTCTTCTGGCAAGATTCGATGAAGAAGAAGATCTCGATGACACGGAACAACGAGATTTGACGGACGAGCTCTGTACAGAATTCAACGAAAGGTTGAATCTTATTCGATGTACAGTTCACTCCCTTCAACTGGCAATATTGGATGTCGTCAAACGAAGCGACCAATCCGTGAAAGTGATAACCGAGGTGGCAAAAACATGCAAGCTGACTCGATACAAAACGCATTTTGAATTCCGGAACGCCACTCTTCCACCAGTTTGGTGTCAAACGCGATGGGGTGGGATATTCAAAATGATGCAGAGCTTCATGAATCAGAAAGAATTCTTCAAGGAACTTGCACTGCAGTTCCCAGAACTTGGTACGTGGTTTTGAAAAATCTTGTTTAAAAACGCCTCACTTAAAATAATATGAGAAATTTAATTGATACTCAAAAAAAAAAACCTGCCGGATTATTTAAAGATCTCCGTTCTTTGCCAAGCAACTCCAACTTCTCATAGTTTTCTAAAATATGTTTTTTGCAGATCTGACGAATATCTGGGAATTTATAGAGAACTATGTTAACGCTTTCATACCTGTCTATGTTTGTACTAAAAACATGCAAGCTGCACACGTTTCGTTACCCGACTTCTACATGGCATGGTTGATGGCTATTAGTGAGGTACAAAAAATCTATAGCAGACTGATTCCACGCCAAATCGGTCGGTCACCAAACTCAACTATCTTCGATTTTGATGAAACTTGGTACACGTTTTCGGTATGTTGAAAAAAAAAATCCACTGGTGTTAAGATTATTTGGATTCAAGAGTAACTTTTGAGATGGGTGTATGTTTTTTTCCAACATTTTACTTGAAAAATCGTAGTTCAAAAACCATTACATTTAGAGAAAAACTTTATATGGGGAGTTGTAGAGAACTAAAAAGGCTTTGTAAAAAAATGTACACTGAAAAAAAAATTTTTTTCATAAAGAAAAATCGAAAATAAATACTAAAAATCAAATATAAAAAACATATTTTTAATATTTTTCAAATTTGTTTTGTGGAAATTTGAGAAAAAAAGACACGTTTTGAAAAAACTCTAGGATGGACGCTCTTATAATAAAAAAGTTTTCCGAAGAGCGAACTTTGGTGCATATTTCAAATTTTGGTTATTCATTATTATAAATGAAAATTAATTATACAATATGATTTTGGAGATCATTAAAAACAATAATGATGATAATGATAAATCACCTGAACGCAACCGTTTTCGAGATTTTTCGGATTTTATTTCAATAGAATGAAAAACCTCAGAAAATTCGCTCTTTTCTTAAGTTAATCGAGATTTCCACCAGAAATGATAAATTTTCCAAGATCTTCATATTATAACGTTCACATTACTCTAATGTCCTCTTTTCTTTTGATATCAGGATGATAAGAAGACTCATTTGAAAAGAACAAGATAAATAGCACTATTGTTTTAATATTGCAATCAATATATTTATAATTGTTTTATGGCTGTATCGGTCGGGCCGCTCAGAGAATGAAGGGAGCGAATTTGCTAAAGCGATGAAAGTAACAGCGAGATAGATGTCGCAGGGGCGACAAGTGTGAAATGGACAGATGATGAAATTATGCGGAGGGTCATATAGAAGAAGCATATTAATCGAACTGCTGACTATTTTGCCAAGCTCCAACGATGTTAGAGGTCGGGTGTAGTGTGTGAAAACTACACTCCGAACAGTTCGGTGATGTAGCGATGAAAGTAAACACATATTGTTTAAGGTAGGTAGACAAATAGCAGCTATAACGTATGTCAGGTATATCTTCTCATAAAAAACAGCTAATGTACGCTGCCTGTAAACTACCAGAGATGTTTTATACCTGCATTTCCAAAGGTACCACAGCCAATATATATGCTCATACATAGTCGCATTCATCAGTAAAATCTATCTGAGTGAACTGAAAATGGAGTTTAACATGAAGAAGTGTTGTATGCCGTTTCCACTAAACGGTGCTCAAAAAACCTTCGTAAATTAACCGAACAAAATGTCAAAAACTCAAGTTTATGGGCAAAACACATTTGGACACTTCTTTGATGATTTGTGATAATTGTCGTTTGCATTTAAATAGAACGGAACAATCCCATGCTGCAATTTCGGAGCCTAGTGAGAAACCATCAATTACTAACATTATGGATCCACAACCATCTACATCACGGCAAGTAGACTTGTATGGTCTCGAGGAAACGCCATCGGCAATATCATTAATGTCAGTGCCATCTGATAGCAGTGTGCAAGATTATTCAAGGCGCCATAATATTGAGCTATTTAACAAGGGCGTAGCTGGAATCAACGTTTCGCCAATATCGGCTAAAAAGTTCCTGAACGTAAATTATGCCCGCAAAAAGTTCAAAGATGTTTCAAACGGCATTCGGACACACATATTTGGGGATCAAGCGGAGGAGGATGACCTGGAACAATTGAAAGTGAAAGCAGCCGAATATGACGAAATAATCGCGCAGCTAAAGGACCGGTATGCTGATCCAGAAACTTCGAGGGACGATCAAGTAAGGATACTTTCGGTTTTACCACAATCTTGGACAAATCAAAGAGTAATGGCAGAATTTGGAATAACAAACAAGTACATCGTATCACAAGCTAAATTCCTTGCAAAGCACGAAGGTGTTTTAGCTGCCCCTAACGAAAAGCTGGGACACGGTCTGAACCCGGAAATAAAAAACCAAATTTTGCAATTTTACGACAGTGATGAGATTACACGAGCAACCCCTGGTATGAACGACTACGTTTCAGTGAGGAGTGAAGGTAAGAGGGTTCATATTCAAAAGCGCCTTTTAGTTTGTTCATTAAGAGAAGCTTTCATTAAATTTCAAGAGATGCATCAAAATGCTGTTGGGTTTAGCTCTTTTGTAGCACTAAGACCAAAGCATTGCAAATTACTTGGCAGCACAGGTTCTCATAACATTTGTGTTTGCACCATTCATGAGAACATTAACTTGATGCTTCATGGTCTTAGAAAATATTCATTCGAGAATGATTATAAATTGTGTTTTGAAGAAATATTATGTAGCTCATCAACTAGAACTAAAAATGTTACCTCCGTGAATGCGAACGATGTCCAGGCTTTTCAGATTTTGAGAGTAGTTTAACAGACAAATTAGAAAAACGTGGTTTAGTTGAAA